>JASVEL010014092.1:0-133095 GCA_032618575.1 Nicotiana noctiflora
TCTTCTTTTCTTTTATATTAAATTAAAAAGGCAATATAGATTCTACTTCAAGTATGTCTTCACATCTTAGCTTAATTTTGATCAGTAGCACAAAAAAGTCTAATCTCATTTGAACAAATCAACTGCCACTTGTTTTCTCGTTTGGGTCGAGGAAATGGTCTGAAGGCCGGCTTTCTTTTTCATTTTGGGCCAAGGTCTGGCATATTGCTTTCTTCTCGTTTGGTACATAAACCAGCCCAATCCCTTTTATTTTATTTTTCTGCAAACAAATAAAATTTGAGGACTAGAGAATCACTCATATTATGAAAATTAAAAACAAAAAAGAGGGACAAAATTGACTGATTTACCGGGAGCACCAATCACTGTGCTGAGCAACTATTACAACAAAACATGGCGTCTAAGAAAAGGAAAAGAGAGAAGAGAGAAGAGAGAACATTATACTTTATTTTTACCGGTCTTTTTTGTGGTATTTTTTTTCTTTCTCAATTTACATTTTCAAAAATAGAATTGAGACCACGACCGGTGCCTTTGAGATTGAGACTACTCAATATTTTTACTTTTGATAGGCAAATTTAAATATTCTTCGTTGACAAGTAAAAATGGCATTCGAAGATTCATCTTAAATGAGGATAGAATATTAACACTGCAATGACGTCATTTTTCATGTGCTATTTTGACTTTAACATAAATAGTATTATAAAGTTTTAATACATAGTTTGCTAAAACCGACTATCGTATACTGTATTTCTGTAACGATTAAATAATCCAATAGATATAGAAGCAGGAGTTCAACCTAGGATCATATTCGTCAAATAATTATTTCACATATATAAAATTCTAAGTATATTATTTATATTCTATAAAATTATATTCTTATATAGGCAAAAATTACTTTTTTTATATGTATACTAAATCATAAATATCCTTAACGAAATTTCTTATTTTGCCGCTGAGTTGAATAGAGTGGTACAGATGATGGTCACTAATTCTTATTCTTCGTTAATTGCGTCAATCTTATAATTGTTATCCACATTCTGGTTTCTTAGGCCGACATGGTTTTCCAAAGTGTCCAATGGCTGGCACATATCCCTTTGGTCAAAACATCTAGAGATTTGAATTTAATCTTTTCTTTCATGAAATAGCCCCTAAATATTCTACTTTTGGTGTGGTTTCACATCTTCGCTTAATTTGATCACTCGCATAAAAAATTCATTATGTGAGAAGTTTGAAGAATTTATTATTTAAATGGTCACTGAATTATTTTAAATTATCTCTTAAAATTATTTATTTTTTGTTTGTAATAATAAAGTCACTGAACTATATTTATTGTACTCAAAAAGTCACTCAACTAGATTTTTCAAATTTTGGATTGCCAAATACCTATTTTACCCTCTAAATTATAAACATTTATCTTCTTTTTATTATTTTTAAACTTTTTAATATTATAATTTTTTCTTTTTAATTTATATTATGGACTTACCTATAGGATAAACAAATATTATTTTTAAATTTAAAAAATAAAAAGTATTTAAGAATATATAATACTGGGCATGGTAGGAAAATTAATTAGAATAATTTGTTAGTAATAATAATTTTAGTATTAACAACAAAAATTTAAAAATTTATTTACAAAATTTAGAATGAAAGAAAATAAAGGTTGTAAAATTTATATATTTCATGCACGTAATATAAAAATAATTATTCAAATAAGAGTATTTTTACGATATACAATATATATTCTTGAAAATTATACTCAATTATATTATTATGTTTCTACCAACTGTTCGACGATACAAAGTTATGTCAACGGAAAGCAGGGGGACTATCTGTATAGGATAGTGGCTGATCCAGGATTTTAAAGTTTGTGGGTGCTCGCCGATAAAAACTTCAAAAGAAGAGAAAAAATAAATTTATTTGTTTATTTGTAGGTGCTCGTTCAATTTTTATCTAAATATTTTTATAATTTCATATATAAATGTATTAATATAGGCAAAGTTAATGGGTTCTTAAGCACCCACAACTCCCTATGTCATCCGCCATTGGTATATGGTAAAATATATTATGTTAAGTCGTGCACAGAATATATGTAACATAATTGAACATAATTTTTCAAGAATATATAATGTATATTATAAAATACCTTTATTTAATAATTATTTTTATATTACTTGTATGAAATATATATTTTATAATTTTTATTTTCTTTCATTCTAAATTGTGTAAATAAAATTTTAAATGTTTTTTGTTAATACTAAAATTATTATTACTAAGAATTATTCTAATTAATTTTTCTACCGTGCCTAGCATTATATATTATTAAATACTTTTTATTTTTTTAATTTTTAAATAATATTTATTTTGTTCTATAGGTAAATCCATAATATAAATTAAAAGGAAAAAATTATAATATAAAAAAAATTTAAAAACTATAAAAGGAAAAAAAATAAATGCTTATAATTTAAAGGGTAAAATAGGTATTTGGCAATCCAAAATTTGGAAAATCTAGTTGAGTGACTTTCTGAGTGCAATAAACATAGTTCAGTGACTTTGTTGTTACACACGAAAGATAAGTGACTTTAGAAGATAATTTGATATAGCTCAGTGACTATCTGAATAATGAACTCGAACTTTGAAGCTAGGATAAGATTTCAAGAGAAACAAAAAAAAAAATTCGACGTTTATTTTAATCTATCCGGGTTTTGGTGGAAAACATTATCCGATCCTTATATAATGTAGAAAATAACATGCATCCGACAAAATAATTTAAGTAAGTTTGTTTGAATACCACCATCACGAAAAAAATAATGAAATTATCGTATGAACTATTCAACTGCTTGCTGTTGCACCCTTTTGGCCACCGTCACATGGCTCAAATTAAGTTAGTACATGAGTATTAGTTGTAAAAGCAGTTCGTAAATCGTAAAAATAAAACTTTTTTAAAACATCGTTTTGACCTTCATATTCAAAAATACTGTGTATTGCATTGTGAATTGTTGCCGTTATCAGTTTGTTGATCCTTTAATTTGCTAAAACATGTGATTCTTAATTCCATATCTATTCTACATGATAATTGTGTCATCAAGTATTAACAAGATTTCGCTGATTTAAGCTAGTACTTTTTTTCCCACCTTTTAAAATCCCTTCAATGTATGGAAAAAATAATCTTTTGTGTAAGCAAAATGTGATTTATGCACATTGTACATGGATGTTAAGCTGCATACTGTTATGCGTTGTTAAATAAAATCAATTTTGACAAACACTTGGGGACATATTTCAATGAAGACGACACTTCCTTTGGATCTGTGTGTTAAAAGGCAGAATTGAGACTTATTCGGGGCTTGCCACGGGACGAAGCATTTGTAAAACGCCCCTGAGCTTATGTGCGGTGCCTAGTACCGTAAGACATACGCCTCGCCTGTTGGGGCTTACGCTCCAGCCACGCCCAACGCCCAGTGTACTCGACTCGCCTAATAGAACTTTATGCAATTTTATGTAACTAACATTGTATATCCTCAAATTTCTTAATAAATCGTTGACTATTCAAAAAAAAAATTGTTAATCATAAATCATTAAGTTGAGAGTATTTTATGAGGGTGTTTGGCTAAGCTTATAAGTTGGTCAAACTCGCTTATAAGCACTTTTTGGCTTATTTACGCGTTTGGTAAAATTAAAAGTGCTTATAAGTTTAAGTGTTTAAGCTAAAAATAAGCCAAAAGCAATAAGTTGGTCTCCCCCAACTTATCAAATTTCAGCTTATAAGCACTTTACGTTTGACCAAAATATTTATTATTCTATCCCTAAAATACTTTTTTTTAAAACAAAAATCTTTGAATACCCAAATTTTTAGCTACCTATTATTAATTTCAGCACTTTTATCTAAACACGTAGCTGCTTATTTTTTAAATTAGTTTTACACTTAAAAGTATATTTCAGCACATATGTTTATAAATTATTCTAAATTAGCTAAGCCAAACGGTCTCTATGTCATAATTAAAATAAAATTATTGCATGTTATCCACTAAGAGTGCTATATATCTTTCATTTAAAAAGTATTTATTCATTAACTTTTGTTATGTCTTTATTATATAATAGTTCATAATTTTTTTATAATCTTTTTTCTAAATATGATATTTTTCACGTTTACGAGACATAACACTTATTAATTTAATAGCTCATTAGTAGCTAGCAACTATTTGCAAATAATTAGCTATACCTGGAGTGCAAGTTTAGCGCCGAGCCGAGCGAAGTAGGCAGGGACGTGATGATTGGATCTCAGGTCATCGCCACGAGGGACAGTTTCAGATATCTTGGGTCGATGATTCAGGGGGATGGAGAGATAGACAGAGACGTCACTCACCGTATAAGAGCGGAGTGGTCAAAGTGGAGGCTTGCAACAGGGGTCTTGTGTGACAAGGAAGTGCCACAGAAACTCAAAGGGAAGTTCTATAGAGTTGTGGTTAGACCTGCCAAGTTGTATGGCGCGGAGTGCTGGCAGGTGAAGAACTCTCATGTTCAGAGAATGAAGGTTGTGGGGATGAGGATGCTCAGGTGGATGTGCGGGCTCACAAGGTTAGATAAGATTAGGAATGATGTTATTCGAGAGAAGGTGGGGGTGGTCCCAGTGGATGAGAAGATGCGAGAGGCGAGGCTCAGGTGGTTCGGGCACGTGCGGAGGAGAAGCCCTGATGCCTCAGTGAGGAGTTGTGAGCGGCTGGCGGTGGTCGGTGTGAGTTGAGGCAGATAGAGGCCTAAAAGGTATTGGAGAGAGGTGATTAGGTAGGACATGGCTATGATGCGAATTTCCGAGGACATGGCCCTTGATAGGAAAGTCTGGAGGTCTAGTATCATGGTTTTAAGATAGGGGCTTCTAGGATTCGTCGTACTCCTTCCCCGGGGTGAGTGATGTTTGGTAGGGCTCTCCATAGATGATTTGTGTATTGGATTGTGTCCCCTTATGGTAGTCAACATTTGATATTATTGCATGCTATTTTATTTATGATTCTTTTGTTTAGATAATTATTTATGTGATCTCTGCTGGAGTTACTAACGTCGTTGTATTTTTGCTTTTGTTTTTATTTTTCCTTTCCTTCCCTAAGCCGATGGTCGATTGGAAACAACCTCTCTGACCTTTCAGGTAGGGGTAAGGCATGTCTACATATTATCTCTCCCAGACCCCACTTTGTGAAACTATACTAGGTAGTTGTTGTTGGTATTGTATGGTGAATTATATGTCACTTTATTAACATGTTGAAACTTAAAAATAAATCATGCAAGAAAATCATATTTAAATTGTGAATTATATTTTCATATAAATTCTCTTTCAAATAGAAAGCATATTAAATAAAAGGAATATTTTAAGAAAAAACGTCAAATTACAATATCGAAATTCCTTCAAGATTCATGACTCCTTAAGAGATACATATAATATTTCGTATCGAATACATTACTTTTGATGTTTGAGTTGCAACAACGTTGTAGCTAATTTACATATTATGTTATATGTTATACTTTTCATTATTCATAGTTGAATTATAATTTATAAATATTTTAAATAAATTATTTGTTAGTATAATTTTGTGATTTAAAGGCTAATTTTTACAATTATTTTTTATTTTATACTATCTTAAAATTCTTAAAATTAGTAAAATTTAAATATTCATGAGAATTGCACCCTATGTCTCAGGGCTTACGCCTCGCATCGTATAAATTGCCTCGCCTCGCTTTGCGCGTCCACCTTTTAAAACATTGCTTTGGATAACAAAATGAAATAATTTTTTTCTTGTCACACGTATTGCGCGGAAAAGAAAAATCACACAAATGGATTCAAAAGTCAAACAGATCTCCATAAAACTTATAGTCAACTCACAATAACTTATTTTTTTAATACTTCCCCTCTTCCTAAATCTCCAATTCAGGGAATATACCTTTTTCTTAAATAGTGTATTCAAATTCAAATCTCCAAGTATCCAGCACGTTCCCACTTCCAGCAATAAAAAAACCACCGAAAAACTGCTTTTTCAAATCTCTATAAATTCTCAATCGATGACCATTTATGGCGATCCTTTTCTTAAATCCTGAAAATCCCCTTTCTAATACCTACAATTTTTCTTGAACAAGCAAAAAAACCAAGTGAAGAAGCATAATGATAAACAGCACAACTGAAACCAGCGATGTTAAGTACCACCTACCAAAGCGTATAATACTGGTCCGTCACGGCGAGAGCCAAGGGAACAAGGACGACAACGCCTACAGCGTCACCCCAGATTACAAAATCCCTTTAACTACACGTGGGATTGAGCAAGCCAACCAAGCTGGGTCCCGTATTCTTGATGTTGTCTCCGACCACGGATCATCGGACAACTGGAAGGTTTACTTCTATGTTTCTCCTTATGTGCGCACGCGCTCCACGCTCCGGGAGATTGGCCGGGCATTTCCGAGGGATAGGGTGCTTGGGGTGAGAGAAGAGTGCAGAGTTAGAGAACAGGATTTTGGAAATTTTCAAGTGGCTGAGCGTATGAAAGTGATTAAGGAGACACGTGAGAGGTTTGGGAGATTCTTTTATCGGTTTCCTGAGGGTGAATCCGCTGCTGATGTTTATGATCGAGTTTCCCGTAAGCATTCTTTACACACTCTCTTTGATTTTGCAATTCTATGTGATTTGTGATTATATGATGCTTTAATTTCCTCTCTCCTATTTTTGTCTAACAAGAATGTTAAAAGCAAGATATCGAATTTGTTTAATGTTTATATACTTCCTACATTCCATTTCTATGTGATGTGACACTTTCTCTTTTTTGATCCATTCTAAAAGATTGAATCTTTTTCTGTACTTGAAACTCTTCAATTTTTATTATTTTCATTTTACCTTGAAAGATATGCTCTTGCATGAATGATATTGTATGTTGAAAATTTATCACGGCTCATAAAGATTGATACGGGGACTCGCTAATATTTGACTATTTCTTGAAGACATTTGTAAGCATATATGAAGTTTTGCCGAAGTTACCGGGTGCCGGTCACCCCTCTCGTTAAAGTGTGTGTCCGCTTCTGTTTCTAAGAGTACTTTTGGTATTTTGTATATATTTAGCTTATGCTGTTTCTAATGCGGTTTTTGTTTTTATTTTTGTTTTTGTTTGCCTTTTTCCATGCGTACTTTTGGTATATTGTATATATTTAGCTTATGCTGTTTCTAAGAGTACTTTTGGTATATTGTATATATTTAGATTATGCGTAAAATATATGTATTTCGTTCTCAATCTATGTCTAGTCAAACTAGTCATATAAAATGAAATAGAAGGAGCCAAAGATTAAAATAGTTGCAATGGATACTATTTTAGGTTAGTTGAAAAGGAAAAAGCAGGATAATTAGTTTCGTGTCAGTGCAAGTATTTTGTTATTTGATTGAATTGTGTTTTGGTTGCTGACATGTATTTGTTGAGTTTTTACCACAAGAGGTTCATTTCATATGGTGTCTTAATAGCTCTTCTTTATGATAAATTGTTGAGCTTTCTAAACGAAGACAAGAGGGGTTGCTCTGATGGTAAGCAACTCCCACTTCCAACCGAGAGGTTGTGAGTTCGAGTCTTCCCAAGAGCAAGGTGGGTAGTTCTTGGAGGGAAGGATGCCGGGGGTCTATTTGGAAACAGCCTCTCTACCCCAGGGTAGGGGTAAGGTCTATTTGTTGTTGTTGTTGAGCTTTCTAAACGACTTACTGCATCAGCCTATGGAGTATGGACTTTCTGCTAGAGATTGTGTCAGTAGGTCATTTTATCAAGTCACATCTGAAATGCGATCTTTATCTAGGATTTTAAGATACATTTTACTATTTAAGAGCTTTCTGGCATCTTATCTTGCCTAGGCTTTCTTATTGTGGTTGGAATGAGGGGATGGTGGTGTTGCTGGTTTTAGAATACTAGAGACAGTCTCCTAGTAAAGTACCAATTTGTAGGGGAAAACTTCTTTTACTTGAGTGCATTTTGTTCTAACCAAGACGTTTGGGGTTTGACTTTACCAAGATTAGGTCATGATGTAGGTTTTATAGTTAGCATGATGTTTAGGTTGCTATTAGATCCATTACTTTTGTCACTCAATGGCAAGATGGATTTCCGTGTATCCTGCTCTTGAGATTTGTGTGTTAAAATATGTTGGTGGTATTGATCTTGCATTCCTGATGTCCACATTGAAGTAGCTTAACAGCACCGGACTTTTTAACTTGTAGTATTATAATTGCGAATCATACTAAAAGGAGGTGCAAGTGAAATCCAGCATTGCAGCCTGTGCCCAGTATGTTGTTCATAACTTCATATTGCTGAATGAAGGCCAAACCTTAATTTGCTACAGCAGGATTCTTCCTACAGATGGCATTGCGATTCTTTCAATGGTTTACTTGAAAATTATATTTCGTGGCGCATTCTAGTTTCTCATACATCTCCAGGATATAATTGTAGCTTTGGGTCTCAAAACAACTTTGCTCTGTGTCTTACAAATTTTCTATTAAATTGATCTCAATTATTATTATGATTGAAACCAAGATGCAATCTTCAAATACAATGTTTGATTAAATGGCTAACAGTAACCAGAAAACAAATTTATGGTTTTAAAGAAATACCTGTAGATGTATACTGCCCTTGTAGTGAGTTGTAGATATAAAGCTGAATAAGCTTTGGTTCTTCCTCTATATTGGCTGGGATAAAGATTGTTGTGCTAATGATTTGTGGTCATGCTAAAATAAGATTAGTATATCAAACTGATATGAGTCTCGAATGCCTGTCGAAAGATTATATTGAAGAGATGTTTTATTCAGTTTTTGTGTAAAATAGTACTGTAACTTCCATTATGTCTTCATTAAGTGTGATTGACTTGCTTATGTCTTCAGAGTGTTTGAATAGATAATAAAGTGATGTGCTTCAAATATTTAACTTATTAAGTGCACAGTAACTATTACTCCATTTGTTTACATGTATATACAAAAATTCAAACTGTTATAGTGAAAAATGTTAGCATATTGTGCTGCAAATTATAAGCTTGAAGTTTTAAATCGATGAACTTTTAGTTTGATATTGAGTTTCATGTCAAATTTTTTGTAATGCAGATTTCCTTGAATCTCTATGGAGGGATGTAGATATGAACAGGCACCATCATGACCCTAATGACGAGTTGAATCTTGTAATTATATCCCATGGTCTAGCTAGTCGAGTCTTTCTAATGAAGTGGTTCAAGTGGACAGTTGAGCAATTCGAGTACCTAAACAACTTGGGGAATTGTGAGTTTCGAGTTATGGAATTAGGAGCTGGTGGTGAATATAGCTTGGCAGTCCATCATAGCGATGAAGAGATGCTAGAATGGGGGCTATCCCCTGAGATGATAGCAGATCAAAAATGGCGGGCTAATGCTAGCAGAGGTTCTCTGAATGACCATTGCCCTAGGTACCTTGATGCTTTCTTTGATCATCTAACGGATTCAAATGACGAAGATGATGAAGATGTGAAATCAAGCAACAACCTCCTCTGCTCCTAGCATAGCATTGTTGCTGTGCATTTGTTCCAATTCATTACTTGCTTTTGCATTGTTCGTTTGGTTAACTGACAGAAATGTCTGTAAGATCTTCTCTAGTTTCATGTAGTTGTTCCAGTTTTTAGGCTCGCAGAGGTTTGTTTCCTCTTGTAGGCATTATCAATGTCAATTTCTTGTAAATTTAAAGCCTTCAATTGTATATTTAATAGTATTTGACATCAAGGACCAACTGTGACTAGTGGCGGAGACAGGATATATACTAAGGGTGTTAAAAAAAATTGGATTGCAGCTCACGAAATCAAACCTACGATCTTCCACACATTCTGAACACCCTTGGCCACTGAGCCAAACGTTTACCTTGTGTCAAGAGTGTTCCAAGAGATAAAAAATAAATTGTCTTATATACACAATATAATTTGTCTGCGAAGGGTGTTCGGGTGAACACCCTTACGCCCCCTGCCTCCGCTCCTGACTGTGACATATTGTTTTGACTGGTGAAATTATGGTTTTCTAACCATATGGAGATTGGACAAGAGGGGTTGCTCTGATGGTAAGCAACCCCCACTTCCAATCAAGAGGTTGTGAGTTCGAGTCTCCCCAAGAGCAAGGTGGGAAGTTCTTGGAGGGAAGGATGCCGGGGGTCTATTTGGAAACAGCCTCTCTACCCTATGGTAGAGGTAAGGTCTGCGTACACACTACCCTCCCCAGACCCCACTAAGTGGGATTATACTGGGTTGTTGTTGTTGTTGTTGTTGTAACCATATGGAGATTGAATTAGTATTGAGCAATGAGCATGAGATAATAGTTGTGTATCAGAATGAGCCAAGTTTTCTGAAATTGAAAAATGAAACTTATTAGTATGACCCGATATATAGGTTTTCCAAAGTTGGGCCATGAGTTACGTGAGATACCCGTTTATAAAACTTACTTTCATAATATACCTCAAGTTTTGAAGTTACATCAAATATTTCAAAAATATTACACGATATACGTCCATATATTCTAAAGCATATTTTTAAGTTGGAGTCGTGAGCTTTTAGACTTGAGCTACAGCCTACATGTATTGATTGATATTGAACAACAATATCATGAATATGTCATTAATTTCTTAAAGATTATGTCGTACAGTTTTAAATAATTAGTATAGTTGGAAAACAAATTTGTCAATGCAACATATAAGATCAGATTCTCTCTTCGTGATATTAATGTAATTTCACACGGGGGTGTATCTAGGCCGAAGGGTAGGTTCACGTGAATCATACTCCTCACCCTAAATCATGTGTAATTATATTATAGTTTTTCAAAATTACTTAAATATATATGAGTGCACCCATGCTCAAAGACTTATATGGTGCAATAATTATTGGGTGCACCTCTAGGAGTAAAATTGGTGATATAAATCCCACTTCAGATGGACTTATTTTCAGCACAGGGCATTGGTATATACGTGAAAATCATCAAAAATTTTAAAGCTGGCATTGGTATATAATTTTTAAATGTAGTGAGTTTATAGTAAGAGACTAAAATAAAACACGTGATTCTAAATTCACCTCTTCACACTAGTACACTTATCCCCTTAAAATTATAGATCCGCCTCTGATTTGACAGACGTAGAATCTGACTCTACTCATACACTAAATGAAGACCTGACCGTGTGGGATGCGGGTCGTCGCTCCTTACTACATAACCTGAATTAACTTTCTAGTAAGTCTAGTCCTTTATTATTCAAACAAAAGGACATATAAGGAGAATAAACAAAATTAATTGAGAAGAAACAAGTAGATATTCTCTTACCACTGAATTAATAATTTTAAGGAAGTGGTTCCTAGTTATCTAGCAAAGACAAGAGAAATTGCCTACAGTTTAATTTATTATATCTTCTCAGAAAATGACTTCAAAAATCGATGCTGTAACCTTGAATGTGCAAGTAATTTTATTTAAAAGCTATGCCGTTTGTGTAGGGTCAGGATGATTCTGCAGAACACGTTAATTCGTTAAATCAGTATATATTGGCTATTGCATAGTCCCTTTCGACAGGTCCCTATTTTGTCTTCCACTAAAGAAATGCGAGGAAGTTTAACAAAAAAGAGGAAAAGGACACAAGATGCCAACATGTTTGGAAGCTCTTTGAAGCTTACATACTTCGTCTCATTTGTTTCAAGTCAGACATGTCAACAAACGTATTTCAGAGAATATTTAGGCCGCAGTGTATTCATTACGATTTACGAGCATTTTAATTTTAGTTAAAATTCGCAAGGTTTTATTCCATACATTAACTATGTTTATTGGACGTAAGGTATATTCAGGGGGTAATTAGCTAGTTCTTTATTTTTGTATAGGAACTCTTTACAAGGAAAAGACATAAACATCTTCAACTGTTTTATGGTAGGAATCTACATACAAGTCACATATAAATAACTTGATTGTCCAATTACATTTTACACAGTTGTGGATTGAACTTAAACTCTTTATATAGGTGAACTTGGGGTTAGCGCATGCACCGGCTTCCCGGTAAGTCAAAAGAAGTAAGTGTTTGAATATATAAGGTCTGAGATCGAAGTTGGGAACTCTTTCGATCGAGACTGGAACGGGGTACTCGCCATCGGGCCCGACAAGATAATATTCCCCGAACCCAGAACAAGCTCCGAAACCTCGGAAAGCACCACAGTACGGTTGCATACGACTAACAAATAGAGCCGTGATATTCGCATCCAATCAGGTATCACGACGCGGATCTCGTCTGATGTCGGTAGTGTATCAGTAATTGACGAAAAATGAGGGCTTTTCCCTTTTGTAGAATTATACTTGGGATGAAACTCTCCTATTGTATAAAAGGAAGTTTTTTACTCAATAATACATCAAGGCAATACAAACTTATTTCTCCGCATTCAAACTATTGAAAATTTCTTATTTTAATCATAGTTCTTTATATACATTTGGCTTCGAATCGATGGTCCGATATCGTTCAGCTTATATTCGAGCCCAGACTCAATGTCACAACTGGTTTGGTTATTTATTTTATCTTTAATTCGTTTATCTAACATTCTTGATTACTTGTGTTGAATCAACCCACATATCCTTAAAATCATACAAATTTAATTATTATCGATTTTAAAGATAAACAGTTTGGCGCCCACTATTAAGCTAAGGATGATAGTGGCGGTTTGATACAAAATCTCCATAACACACTCTATTTTACACTTATTCTTTAGGGTCCCAATTTTAGGCCAGCTTAAAAATATCAAATTCCGAGTTTGCCCACTTGAACGTTGAGGCTCACTTTGCCCATCATGGCGAAAACAACAACTTGGTGCCTAGCTATGAGATGCCCCCTGCTGACCCCAACGGTATCCCAACTACCAATCCAATCGACGCGAATTCCCAGGTTGTTGTTGATGCCTACTTGCCAACTAATCCCAAAAACAACGGTTGCAGCACCCACGAGCAACAATTCGGGCAACGCGCCAAGGCCAAGGTGATGGGATAAGCCTGTGGTTCATCTTCAAAATGTTGCATGCTCAACATGCAGCGATAGTGCAACTACAGAATCAAGGCCACCTTCCTGGTAGGGTCGAGCCCGAACGATCCCGGGAGAACACCCAAGGAAGCGAGCAAACCACCGAGAGGTCGGGTAAAGCTAGGCCCGGGGCCAACCCCGAGATAATGAAAATGCTTGAAGCATTGACAAAAAGGGTGAAATCATGTGAGAAGAAAATTGAGGCTAATGACAAAAAGGTAAAGACATATAACTCCAGGGTCGATCAAATCCCGGGGGCATCCCCGATATTAAAAGGACCATATTCCAAGAAGTTCATCCACAAGCCTTTACCTCTGAGCGCTGCATCAAAGTCGATCCCCAATAGTTTCGTATGCCAGATATCCAAAGTACAATGAAACCACAAATCCCAATGAGCATGCGACTTCCTATACGTATGTGGGGGACAACTTGGAAGATGACAAAATTGAATCAATTTTCCTAAAGAAGTTCGGGGAAACTCTATCAAAGGGAGCAATGATATGGTATCACAACTTATCCCTAAATTCTATTGATTTGTTTGCTATGCTTGCAGATGCTTTTGTGAAAGCTCGTGCCGGTGTAATCAAGGTCGAGACCATAAAATCGGACCTTTTCAAAGTTAAGAATAGAGAACGAGATGCTCAGGGAGTTGGTTTTAAATGGAACGGATGGACTTGCCTCCGGCTGCAGATGATCAGGCCGTTCAGGCATTCACTAAAGGACTTGACCCCCGAAGCTCCTTGGCTTCATAATAGCTAAAAAACATTTGGTAGAGTACCTGGCGATAACTTGGGCCGACGTCCACAACAGGTACCAGCCAAAAATCAGAGTCGAAGACGACCAACTCGGAGCCCCTCCTAGATTCGTTTATCCCATCAATACCGACAAAAGGTCTAAGAGAGTCATCGATCATGAATCAAGGCCGGTCTGAGATCAGTATCAACCATGCATCGTAGATCGAAAGGGAAACAGGTTTGGGTACAACTCTACGAGGAATGAAAGATAATCGATCGAGGGCCGAATAACCGAGGTCTGATGAGAAAAAATAGCTTCAACATGTCACTTAGGAGAAGGGAAGACCACGATTATCGGAGTGTAACTTTAACATTGATGCAACTAGCATCGTGTCGGCCATTTGGTGCATCAAGGAAATCAAGTTGCCTCAACTATTGCAGTCTCACCTACCTAGAGAGATCATAACCTGATGTGTAAATATCATGGCACTGATGGCTACAAGACTGAGGACTGCCGACAATTGAGAGAAAAAGTTGCCCGATTGTTTAATAACGGGCACCTCCAAGGATTTCTGAGCGATCGAGCTAAAAACCACTTTCAGGAACATGGACTCCAATAAACGGACCACACAAGAAGAAATTCATCACGTCATCAACATGAACATTGGAGGGGTCGATGTTTCCTAGGGGCCAATGATAAAGCGCATTAAAGTATCCATGACGAGGGAAAAGTGCACCCGAGATTATGTCCCGAAGGGAACCATTTCATTCAACGACGAAGATGCTGAGGGCATCGTCAACCTCATAATGATGCACTTGTCATATTTGTACTTATCAATAAGTCTCGATTTAAATGTGTACTAATTGATCCAGGAAGCTCGGCCAACATCAGCAGATCGAGGATCGTAGAGCAGTTAGGGCTAAAGGTTCCAGCATGCTCGTATGATGATTTTAAACTTGGACGTATATCCGGATTTGGTTTTTGATAACCCGTGAGCATTTCGGCGTATTTGGTGGAAGTTAGTATTTCAGAAGGATTTCATAAATTTGGGTTGGAAGGCATTTTAGAGTTATAGATGTCCGTTTGGGATTTCGAGTCTTGGAATAGATCCATATGGTGATTTTGGAGTTGGGAACGCGATCGGAAGTGAATTCGGGTGTCCGGAGATCATTTTGAAGTCATTTGGCTAAATATAGGAATTTGAAGGTTTATGAGAAAATTCGACCGGAAGTGAAAATTTTGATATCGGAGTCGGAATGAGATTCCGAAAGTTGGTGCAAGTCCATAATGTCGAGTGTGACTTGTGTGCAAACTTTGAGACAATCCAGATCGATTTTGGTAGGAAATGGGATAATTAATCTCTTTAAGGAAAGCTTAAGTTGGAAAAGTCAACTCAATATTGACTTATGAGTTAGATGGCTCGGAAATGAATTTCGATGATTTGGTTAGTTTCGGGTGATGATTTAAGACTTACGAGCGCAATCGGAAGTAATTTTGGAGGTTCGGTGAAGAAGTTAGCCTATTTTGGCGAAGTTGGAATTTTGGCGGAATCCGATCGATAGGTGAGATTTTGATCCGGGAGTCGGAATGGAATTCCGACAGTTGCAGTAGCCCCGTTAGGTGATTTTGGATGTGTTTGCAAAATTTCAGGTCATTCGGAGGTCGTTTGGTTGGGTTTTTCATCGAATGTTGGTTGCGGAAGTTTAAATGAAAACTTAGGCTTGAATTTGCTTGGATTCGATGTTTTCCGTGTTTAAGGGCGTGTTTTTATGATTGGAACAAGTTTGTATCGTGTTATGGAGTATGTTGGTGGTTTTCGTTGGGATCCCGGGGGCCTCGGGATGAATTCGGGGGTCGAAACAGACCATTTAGAGCCAAAGTGAGCAGCTGATTGGTGCACTAAATTGCAGCAGATTTTCAGCAATTTTCGGCTACTTTGAGAGCTGATATCGTGTAATCTATAAGTAATCACAAAAAGTGCAAAACGCAAAAGTTTTATACCTTCGTGTCGAGTTTTCAGAAAGCTAAAGAACTAGTAATTTGGACATCTGTACCAGAAGTTATGATCGAAGGAAAATGACTGCTGGAGCAATAGGATGTACAACTTGTACAACGCAGGTGCAGGGTACAACCCGACGAAGCACGGGCAGATTTTTTATTACACGAAATTGGGTTATTTCTTTCATTCATTTCATTTCGTTTGGATGATTTAGGAGAGCTTCAAGAAGGGATTTCACCGGGTAAATATTGGAGGTAAGTTTTGTGGTTTAATTACACGTTTTTATCATGAAATCCTCCTATATTTTGCTGAAATTGGGGGAAATTATGGGGGAATTTAGCCTAAGCCAGGGCTTTGGTAAAATGTCGATTTGAGTGGGCAAATGGAATCCGATTTTGGAAAACTTTATATACATAGACTCGTGTTGAGACAAGGATTCTGAATATGTAACTTTCGTCATTTTTCGAGAAGCGTAACAAAAGTCGGGCTTTGACAACTTCGTGGCTTTCAGTGCAATTTGAGTTATTTCGAATGGGTTGTGTGTTATTAGCATATATTGATGTATTCTCTATGATTTTGAGCAGATTTGGCATATAAGGAGACTGATTTGCGAGGCAAGCGCAAGGCGGACTGAGGCTTCTACCGGTTCGAGGTGAGTGGTGATAGTAAATAATGTACTGAGGGTTTGAAACCCCGTAGTAGCACTTCACAGTGCTATGTTGAGATGAGACACGCGTCTTATGATGGGCATGGTAACATTGTGATTGGGGGTTTGGACTTGGTCCTTCCCGGCAAATAGAATACTGTGTATTATGACTGTGAATGAGCTTATAACTGTGTAATTGGGCTAATAACCATGTTGGGGCCTTGTGCCGATCTGTAGAGCATTAGGGAACCTGTAGAGCTAGGTGACGTTGTAGGAGCCCCTTCAGAGCCCCTTCGGAGTCTGAGTCTGCACACATTCTTAGTGAGCGCTGGTGTATATTATGGGATCGGGCTGCACGCCGCAGCAGTATAGCTATATATGTATATATATATATATATATTGGATCGGACTGCAAGCCGCAGTGATGTATATGTGGATCGGACTGCACGCCGCAGTAATATACATGTGGATCGGACTGCACGCCTCAGTATCATAGCGCTTGGGCCTAGGGAGCCCCTCCGAAGTCTGTATACACCCCCAGTGAGCGTCGTCGACGTTAAATGGAGCGGGCTGCGCGCTACAGCGGTATATGTATTGGAGCGGGCTGCACGTCGCAGCATTATACTTATACATATCCATATATGTACTTAAATACTTATACATTATAGACATATGTATATATTTACATACATTAAGTTGGCAGTACACCGTAGCGGTACGAGTGAGGATTTGGTCAGTGTGGGACCTTGTTGAGATAGATGTGGACTAGAGATGAGAGTATTCATCGTAGTGATGACTTACTTGTGGGGTTGCCTTAGAACTGTTTAGTGATAGTACCGGAGTTCTTATTTTTAGTTATTATTTATTATTGTTACTCACTGAGTTGAAATATACTCACCCCACTCCCCTGCACTTTTTGTGCAGATATACAGGTTCAGGAGGGCAGTTGAGCTATCGCAACTGCTTTATTATCCCCATTCCGTGGAGACTTCGAGGTAGCCTGCCGACGTCCGCAGTACCTGACCTCTTCCTTTTTATCATTTTATTGTCTCCATTCTACTTAGACTTGATTGTGTAGTAGATCTCATTTTTAGAGGCTCAGACTTGCGACACCACGATTTGGTTGGGACTGTATTCGTGTATTTCATTTTTACACTTCTTGATTTGTTATGAAAATAGGCTAATTACTCCGATTAATCGGTATTAAGTTATAATTGGCTGGCTTAAATGGATAAGATGGTCGGGCTTGCCTAGCAATGTGTTGGGCGCCATCACGATCGGGGTTTGGGTCGTGACAAGTTGGTATCAGAGCCTAGGTTAACAGGTCTCGCGAGTCATGAGCCGGTTTAGTAGAGTTTCGTGGATCGATACGGGGACGCCTGTACTTATCCTCGGGAGGCTGGAAACCTTTTAGAAAAGCTTCAAATTCTTGAAATTCTTATCGTGCTTACTTGATTCAGCTTGAGATGTAATTCTTGAAATTCCTTCTACACGTCTGTAAGTGCACTCGAGTGCTTAGTGATAAGTTTGCTTTGATGGCTTATGATTGCCCAATCGAGGGACGAGATATAATCTCTATGAGTTCAGGGTGGGCCAGTCTGGAGGACTTGAGGCCGGATCCTTGTCTATGGCTTGAGCACCAAGGTGCTAATTTCGCGAGCCGGTATTACGAAATTCATACGATCAGTATGACCTTAATTGTGAAAATGGTAGTTTGATAATGGGTGAGCCGTAAGGTATTCGATTCCTATTGTGATATGATATGTAGCCCTAGTTATGGGCGTGGTGAGCATGTTCGTGTTCCTTAATGGAAAGGTAAAGTGCACTACGTATGGTACTATGAATTCAGGCGCGGAAAGACCGGGTTGACTGTGCTATGAGTATTATGGTGAAAGGTACTTAACACATGCTATGATTCGAGCAGGTGTAACGCATGTTCGTGTACTAATTTTGAAAATATAATTCGTGTAGTATTGAGATTTATGTTGTTGATATCCATTGTGATGTCTTATCGAGTTGCGGGTGTATTGTCATGATGGTTTTGGTGATTCTCTCGCAGGTGGATAGGCCAACTTACAAAGGAAACTCTGTCAAAATTTTTGGAAAATTTCTTAGAAAAGATTTTATCACCTAAAGAGTAAGCTTAACTGTTGAGTGTGTATAAATGCAAGAACTGCAGAAAAGCTAAGGTTTCTGAGGATTCGAGTCTCTGTCAAAGCTTGTATATGACTTGAGTTCAATTTCACTATAATATTGTGGCGTCGTTTGAATAAGAATGCTATGAGTGGTTAAAAAGTGCTTTGATATATGGCTTCGAGCTAAGTTGGGGAGGTTACTATTGACTAGCTGATTGCACGGTTGTGTGATATGTTGATCCTGTCTCTAAGTACGTCAGAAATTTTGGTAAAGGTTATGGTGCTTCGTAGATCTGAAGAAATACTAGGGTGTTTTGAGCTGCTGTTGGTAAAGAGTGTTCAACGTATAGAAAAGAAAGATAGCTAATTGTATCTGTATGTAATCATGTTCTGCGATGTCAGAGTTCTAACAAGGCACAAGTGGTTCTGTTCAATAAGACAGTTGAATTATATCGGAATAAGGGTGAATGACGCCCAAGAATGGTCTTGCGGTTCTCAGGATTGTGCTGGTAACGGCCAGGTGTCTTAAGGTGGTATGTGTGGTTAGAGACAGCGGTCTCATTAGAAGGGATCAAGACTTGTGTAATGTTATATGAATGATGAGATTCTATGTATCTATATTGGAGAGTAATGATAACGAATTCAAAATTGTAGGAAGTTCTTCAAGGTAAAATGTTGTAGATTGTGGTACTTCTGGGAAACATCTGAGGGAGTATTCAGCGGCCTGTGAGCCTTAGACCGCGCGGTCTTGTGTATGAGTCTCGTATGGTAACCTGAGTTGAGGTATTGTGGTCCTCTAGTGAAGGAGAATATTAAATTAAAGATGATAATAAACCGCAACAGTATGATGTGGAAAGTATGGCTTCCTATATATTACCTTGCATACAGTACTTCCTGACTTATGAGGAATAATCCGTATTGGGTACCGCTCGGGGAATAGCACATCGGTTGTGTCTTATCAGGATTTGATAGCGTATATCAATTGTATCACCGCAGGTGTGATGGATTGCTTAAGTTCAGACCTAAATATGTGCGTGGCTAATCGTTTCGAGCATGTCGACTTGAGGTGCTCCATGAGTAATAGTGTTTGGATAGAATCATGGGCCGTGGCAAGGCCACGTGATGTATGACCTTTCGAGGAGGATTCAGGTACCCTAATTCTATGATGTGAGACGAGATCTCAGTTTTATGTTATGATGGTACGGGTGAATTGAACTACAACTCTTTTGTGTGAGTTAGTTGTCATGATACGAGTGTGTTCGGATCGTTTCTTATTGGAGCATGTGTTGTGCTTGTTGTGGCTTAGGCAGATGCTGAGGTGTCATGTCACCAGTGCGGTGTGTTATAATCGAAATGATCGTTGGAGTCATTAATGAGTACGAGCATATTGATCTCAGCCCGTTAGAAAGGTAATATCGAGGTTTGGCTCCGAAATCTATTGTGGTATCAGTTAAAAAGAGAAATGGCTTCATAAATGGTTGATCTGAGGAATTGTTACGGTTTGGCGCGTATTTTATTTATCGTTGGCAGTATATGAAAGTGTTGGAATAAGACTTCAACTAATAAGAGGTTTCCATCGGTATTTGGGTACTGTAGGCAACTGCAGTAAATAAAGAATGTTATTGTGGTCATATGAGTAAAGTGATGCAAAGTGTGAATTCAACTAAGTTATGCATTAATGTTTGGGTACAACGTGTGGAGATTGATATGGTGGTCGAATGATGGAAACAGACTTGGCAGGAAATTCAGGATGTTGGAATTTGACCTAATGGCTTATTCGCTTGAATAAAGAATTATATCTATAGAATTATATAGCTAATATGCTCAACTAAGTAGTGGTAGCACAGGAAGGTGCATGATGTGTTAAACAAGTTATTTGAGACTACATCATTGTAGTTCTCAGCACGTTCGAGGACGAACGTATGTTTAAGTGGGGGAGATTTTAACGACCCGACCGGTCGTTTTAAGCTCCGACACGTCATCCAGCAGATTGAGGCCATGAACAATTTCATCTCAGGTATATTGACTTGTGTGTATGGTCAGAATTAAAATTCAGGAAGTTTGGAGTCAAATCTAAATGGAAATTCTCAATTTGAAAGCTTAAAGTTGAAAAAATGAACTAGGATTAGAATTTTGAGTAAATGACCTCGGAATTGGGATCTAAAAGTTCCAGCATGCTCGTATGATGATTTTAAACTTGGACGTATATCCGGATTTGGTTTTTGATAACCCGTGAGCATTTCGGCGTATTTGGTGGAAGTTAGTACTTTAGAAGGATTTCATAAATTTGGGTTGGAAGGCATTTTAGAGTTATAGATGTCCGTTTGGGATTTCGAGTCTGAGAATAGATCCATATGGTGATTTTGGAGTTGGGAACGCGATCGGAAGTGAATTCGGGTGTCCGGTGATCATTTTGAAGTCATTTGGCTAAATATAGGAATTTGAAGGTTTATGAGAAAATTCGACCAGAAGTGAAAATTTTGATATCGGGGTCGGAATACGATTCTGAAAGTTGGTGGAAGTCCGTAATGTCGAGTGTGACTTGTGTGCAAACTTTGAGACAATTCGGATCGACTTTGGTAGGAAATGAGATAATTAATCTCTTTAAGGAAAGCTTAAGTTGGAAAAGTCAACTCAATATTGACTTATGAGTTAGAGGGCTCGGAACTGAATTCCGATGATTCGGTTAGTTTCGGGTGATGATTTAAGACTTAGGAGCGCAATCGGAAGTAATTTTGGAGGTCCGGTGAAGAAGTTAGCCTATTTTGGCGAAGTTGGAATTTTGGCGGAATCCGATCGATAGGTGAGATTTTGATCCGGGAGTCGGAATGAAATTCCGACAGTTGCAGTAGCTCCGTTAAGTGATTTTGAATGTGCGAAAATTTCAGGTCATTCGGAGGTCGTTTGGTCGGGTTTTTCATCGAATGTTGGTTGCGGAAATTTAAATGAAAACTTAGGCTTGAATTTGCTCGGATTCGATATTTTCCGTGTTTAAGGGCGTGTTTTTATGAATGGAACAAGTTTTTATCGTGTTATGGAGTATGTTCGTGGTTTTCTTTGGGATCCCGGGGGCCTCGGGATGAATTCGGGGGTCCAAACGGACCTTTTAAAGCCAAAGTGAGCAGCTGATTGCTGCACTAAATTGCAGCAGATTTTCAGCAATTTTCGGCTACTTTGAGAGCTGATATCTTGTAATCTATAAGGAATCACAAAAAGTGCAAAACACAAAAGTTGTAGACCTTCGTGTCGAGTTTTCAGAAAGCTAAAGAACTCGTAATTTAGACATCTGTACCAGAAGTTATAACTGAAGGAAAATGACTGCTGGAGCAATAGGATGTACAACTTGTACAGCGCAGGTGTAGGGTACAACCCGACGAAGCACGGGTAGATTCTTTATTACACGAAATTGGGTTATTTCTTTCATTCATTTCATTTCGTTTAGATGATTTTGGGGAGCTTCAAGAGGGGATTTCACCGGGTAAACATTGGAGGTAAGTTTTGTGGTTTAATTACGCGTTTTTATCATGAAATCCTCCTATATTTTGCTGAAATTGGGGGAAATTATGGGGGAATTTAGCCTAAGCGAGGGCTTTGGTAAAATGTCAATTTGAGTGGGCAAACGAAATCCGATTTTGGAAAACTTTATATGCATAGACTCGTGTTGAGACGAGGATTCCGTAAATATGTAACTTTCATAATTTTTCGAGAAGCGTACCAAAAGTCGGATTTTGACAACTTCATGGGTTTCGGTGCAATTTGAGTTATTTCGAATGGGTTGTGTGTTATTAGCATATATTGATGTATTCTCTATGATTTTGAGCGGATTTGGCATCCGAGGAGATTGATTTGCGAGGCAAGCGCAAGGCGGTCTGAGGCTTCTACCAGTTCGAAGTGAGTGGTGATAGTAAATAATGTACTGAGGGTTTGAAACCCCGTAGTAGCACTTCACAGTGCTATGTTGAGATGAGACACGCGTCTTATGATGGGCGTGGTAACATTGTGATTGGGGGTTTGAACTTAGTCCTTCCCGGCAAATAGAATACTTTGTATTATGACTGTGAATGAGCTTATAACTGTGTAATTGGGCTAATAGCCATGTTGGGGCCTTGTGCCGATCTGTAGAGCATTAGGGAATCTGTAGAGCTAGGTGACCCTTATATCGTGTTGGAAACTTACACTCAGCCGTAAAACTAGCTGAATAGCCTATTAAGAGCCAGTACTAGATGTGTACTATGAAAGATAGATTACTTAGGGTGGAAGTTCCCTAATTTAGCTGAGTGGGACTGAAAGGCCAATCCTATACTAATTGAGACAGGGTCGAGGACCCGTTAGGAGGTATTATATACATATATATAAATATTGGATCGGGTTGCACGCCGCAGCAGTATATATATTGGATCGGGCTACACACCGCAGCAGTATATATATTGGATCGGGCTGCACGCCGCAGCAGTATACATATTGGATCGGGCTGCACGCCGCAACAGTATTTATATTGGATCGGGCTGCACGCCGCAGTAGTATATATATTGGATCGGGCTGCACGCCGCAACAGTATATACGTTGGATCGGACTGCATGCCGCGGTATTATTGCGCTTGTGCTGTAGGAGCCCCTTCGGAGTTTGAGTCCGAGTCTGCACACATTCTCAGTGAGCGCTGGTGTATATTATGGGATCGGGCTGCACGCCGCAACAGTATAACTATATATGTATATGTATATATTTGATCGGACTGCACGCCGCAGTAATATATGTGTGGATCGGACTGCACGCCGCAGTATCATAGCGCTTGGGCCTAGGGAGCCCCTCCGAAGTCTGTATACACCCCTAGTGAGCGTCGTCGACGTTAAATGGAGCGGGCTACGCGACGCAGTGTTATATGTATTGGAGCGGGCTGCATGCCGCAACATTATACTTATACATATCCATATATGTACTTAAATACTTATACATTATAGACATATGTATATATTTACATACATTGAGTTGGCAGTACACCATAGCGGTACGAGTGAGGATTTGGTTAGTGTGGGACCTTCTTGAGATAGATGTGGACTGGAGATCAGAGTACTCATTATAGTGATGACTAACCTGTGGGGGTTGCCTTAGAACTGTTTAGTGATAGTACAGGAGTTCTTATTTTCAGTTATTATTTATTATTGTTACTCACTGAGTTGAAATATACTCACCCCACTCCCCTGCACTTTTTGTGCAGATATACAGGTTCAGGAGGGCAGTTGAGCTATCGCAACTGCTTTATTATCCCCATTCCGTGGAGACTTCGAGGTAGCTGCCGACGTCCGCAGTACCTGACCTCTTTTTTTTATCATTTTATTGTCTCCATTCTGCTTAGACTTGATTGTGTAGTAGATCTCATTTGTAGAGGCTTAGACTCGCGACACCACGATTTGGTTGGGACTGTATTCGTGTATTTCATTTCTACACTTCTTGATTTGTTATGAAAACAGGCTAATTACGTCGATTAATCAGTATTAAGTTATAATTGGCTGGCTTAAATGGATAAGATGGTCGGGCTTGCCTAGCAATGTGTTGGGCGCCATCACGACTGGGGTTTGGGTCGTGACAGGAGACCTCAATCCAAAGTCAAGCATGTATTCATCAAGGATGGGGTATCTAAACTCCTTAAAATAGGGTATATTCGAGAAGTTAAATACCTAGATTGGTTAGCTAATGTAGTGGTAGTACCTAAAAAAGGAAATAAGCAAAGAATGTGTGTCGATTATAAAGATTTGAACAAGACATGGCCGAAGGATTCTTTTCCTTTGCCTAACAACGATCAAATGATCGACGTGATAGTGGTCACGAGATACTTAGTTTTCATGATGCCTATTTCGGGTAAAACCAAATTCGGATTGACCCGGGCGATCAAGAAAAGACTCCCTTTATCACTAAATTCGACACTTATTGTTATAACATAATTCCATTCAGATTAAAGAACGAATGTACCACCTATCAGCGCCTAGTAAATCGGATGTTTGAAGAACAGATAAGAAAATCAATGGAAGTTTATATCGACGACATGTAAGTCAAGTCTCTACGAGTGGAGGATCATTTGAAATATTTACTGGAAACCTTCAACATATTGAAGAAATACAATATAAAGGTGAACCTAGAAAAATACGCATTCAGGGTTGGATCCAAAAAATTCCTCGGGTTCGTGGTATCCAATCGAGGGATCGAGATCAATAATGACAAATCAAAGCCATAGAAGACATCACTGTGGTAGACAAAGTCAAGGTTGTTCAGAGGCTAACTGAGCATATAGCTACCCTGGGCCGATTCAAATCATGGTCCTGAGACAAAACCCATAAGTTCTTCTCACTATTAAAGAAGAAGGATAACTTTTCATGGACCCCGAAATGCCAACAAGCTTTAGAAGAACTCAAACAGTACCTTTCAAGTCTGCCCTCACTCGACACTCTGAAGGTGGATGAGCAGTTGTACCTTAAGTGGAGTCTTCGTACGGGAAAAAGAAGGTACATAATTTACTATTTACTATGTTAGTAGAACTCTAGGCGAGTCAAAAACAAGGTACCTTCACTTGGAAAAATTGGCGCTCGCTTTGCTAAGCGCCTTTCGAAAATAAAATTATTCTTTCAATGTCACTTCATATGTATTGTAACATCTTACCCACTGAGGAACTGACGGAAACTCGAGCTCTCGGGCTGGTAGATTAAATGGTCTGTCGAAATCAGCAGGCATGATATCGAGTATCGACCCTGAACTGCTATCAAATCTCAAAACTCAGATTTTGTGGATGACTTTATGCCGGCCTTAATACCTGAAGTCGAAAGTGAGTTATTGTTAACCTCAGGGACTACCTCAGGAATATGGACCCTTTTTACGGATGGTGCCTAAAACAGAAAGGGGTCCGGACTCGGCATCGCGTTGAAACCACCTACGGGGAGTGTAATTAGGCAATTTATTAGTACTATGAAATTTACTAATAATGAGGCCGAGTTTGAGGTCATAATTTCAAGTCTTGGATTGAATAAAAGCTCCAAGGTGATCAAAGCCAAGTGTGACTTCCTCATTGTGGTAAATCAAGTCAATGGAACGTTCGGAGTGAAAGAGGTAATTATGTGAAGGTACTAAGACAAATTACAGGTAACACGACATCAACTAAGGGAATGGACCTACAACACGTGCCCCGAGATCAGAACAGCAAGGTCGATGCTCTAACTAACCTGTGGACGTTGATCGATGTCGATGAGTTCGACTCAATAATAGTAGTAAAACTCATAAAATCGATGACAGAAGAAGGCCATGTCGAAGTAAATTCCACGAGTTTAACTTGGGAATGGAGGAACAAGTGCATAGATTACTTGAAGACTGGAAAATTCCCCTCAGAACCCAAAGAATTGAGAGCTCTGAATAGTAAGGCTGCCAAATTTAGCTTGGTCAAAGGGACATTGCTCAGGAGAATATTAGACGGTCCACTAGCCGGGTGCTTGGGGCCGAGAGATACCAAATACGCCTTGAGAGAAGTTCACGAAGGCACTTGTGGGAACCATTCGGGGGCGTAATCTTTGTCTCAAAAATTAATCAGAGCTGACTGTTATTGGACCGAAATGGAGAAGGATGCGAAGGACTTCATATGAAAATGCAACGACTAGTAGAGACCCAATGATCCTTCAACCAGGAGAGCTACTCCACTCGGTATTTTTCCTTTGGCCATTTATGAAATGGGGAATGGACATCGTCAATCCCGTATCATGGGCATCTGGTAAGGCTCAATTTATACTATTCATGACCAATTATTTTTCCAAATAGATCGAAGCTCAAGCGTTTGAGAAGGTCCAGGAAAAAGAATTCATTGACTTTATTTGGGACCATATAATATGTCAATTTAGGATACCGGCTGAGATTGTGTACGATAATGGGAAACAGTTCATCGGCAGTAAGGTAAATAAATTCTTCAAAGATAGCAAGATAAATAAGATATTACCAATACCTTACCACCCTAGTGGGAACGGACAGATGGAATCGACGAACAAGACCATACTTCAAAACTTGAAAAAGAGGTTGACCAATGCCAAAGGGAAATGGAAAGAAATCATGCCCGAAATCCTGTTGGCATACCGTATGACATAGAAGTCTAGTACCGAGGCCACCTTCTTTTCATTGGTGTAAGGGGCCGGAGCCTTAAAGCCAATCAAAGTGGAAGAACCAAGCCTCAAGTTCCAATATGCGACAGAAAGTTCAAATAGCAAGGCCATGATCACGAGCCTAGAAATATTGGATGAAAGGCGGGAGGCCACCATAGTCCAGTTGGCCGCCCAGAAATAGCAAATAGAAAGATACTACAACCAAAGAGCCAACCTCCGATACTTTAAGATCAAGGACTTGATGTTGAAAAACGTAACACTGCACACCCGAAACCCGATCAAGGGGACACTAAGACCAAATTGGGAAGGACTATACCAAGTCATAGGAATTACTGGCAAAGGCTCGTACAAACTCAAAGCAGGAAACAATGTGCAGCTACCGAACAACTAGAACGTGGCATACGTAAAGTGGTACTACTAATAAGGTACAAACTCAATTACACTTTAATTATGTTACGAACTGGACTAACATTTGCAGGTAAATGACCAAAGATGGATATGGATGTTAGGTCTGAAAGCATTGTTATACTCTTTTTACCTTAAATCACTTTTGTCCCAAATGGTATTTTCGATGAGGTTTTTAACGAGGCAATAATAAGACGTGCTAACTTAAATTCAAAGGTCGGTCTCAAACCAGAGTCAATGGGCGTTCATTTTGCATCAATAGTATCGGAGCCCTCTCAAGCTCACCTCGAATATCGAGGGACATTACCCTCGGATTAAGGTTTTTAGCAAGGAAAAAAGAAAACCTTATATGTTAGAAGCTAAGGCTCGGTGGTTAGGATTTATTGTAAGGGCCAAACGATCGTGTGAACCGTGCCTCCACAGTCTACTTTAGCCATTATACAAGCTTTAACGTGATTTCTATCATGTAGTTTACACACAAAAATGAAAGAAAGTTTCGCCTTCCTATTACACGTTTTCTTTCCTCTTAAGTTTTTGGATCCTAAGAGCCCAAGGACTACCCCTATTCGGGGACTATCGAGACCAAGGGATACCCCTACGGGGACTGTCGGGTGAAAAGAATCCGGGAAAGAAAAACGGACCGGACCGGATCGGATTGCGGGTCATAGGTTATTCCGGATTGAATTTTTTAATTTAATTTAAATAATTAATTAAATATTTGAAAAGAATTTTGTCCAAAACGATTAATCAATCAATCAATCTTTTACAAATCCAAATTTGAAGCTGAGCCTCGCGAGTGAGTGACGACGATGGCATGGAGCTTGCCTTCTTCTTAGCTAAAAGATGAGCTTCTCTTTATATACACAAAGATTTTTCATTCCTTCTACCAATGAGGGACAAAGTGCATTAGTGAACTCATTCAAAATTTCACTTCCCTCCATTTTTTTGCCACCATTTTCCATTCACATTTCTTTTGTTATTAAACAACAAAATCCAATTAACACATACTTTCTAACAACTGCCAATGCTTAAAATTTTGAAATCATACAATAATGTGCAGCTTTTGTTGAATGCTTAAGGAGGGACATAAGAGATGAAGAAGCTTTGTGATGATCCATCTCAAGAGACCAACATCATCATTGTTACACATGGACTGAGCAGTCGCGTTTTCCTAATGAAATGGTTCGAGTGGACTGCTGAGCAGTTTGAGGATCTTAATAGGATGAAAACTTGTGAATTTCAAGTTCTTCAATTAGGGAATAGAGGGTAATACAGCATAGCATTTCATCACGACGATAAGAAACGTAGAGCTTATGGCCCAATTGTTAATTCGTTGGAACTTTGTGATTTATTTCCTTACATGGATTACTTTGCAGAAAATTCAGATGAAGAGAATACTATTATGTAATACACTAGTCCTTTTAAGTTATATATATGTGTAAGATAAGATAATTAATTAATTAAGGTGTTGGATATCTCTACTTATTAGTATATTATACTTCTATAAACATTTTGGGTTGAATTCGTAATCCCACAATCTAAATTCTCTGTTAATTGTGATCCATAAGTATAAGGACTTCTTTGGATCATGACTTCACTTAACATGGACCTGACAGTTTATGAGTGGAAATTATGTCACATAGCTCACCTGTTGTTTGTCGAAATGCCTGAGCACAGCTTTCTGGTAATGAAAGAATGCCTTTGCCAGCTTAAGATAAATGACATGCTTTGCGATAACTTTGATGCATTTCAATTAGCACATTGCACTTTTCTGTGAAGCTGCTTTAAAGGTTTTATATACTATCATATTTGATCAAGAGTTTATTGATCTAGCCAACATCAACAAAAACAATATAAATAACGGAATACAATATTTATTTGCAATTAATCTAATTGGGAATGAAATACTCGGGCATATCCGACAATGGAAATGCATTCAGCTACATGTAATGAGATATGTTATGATATAAACAGACCTAAAAGCCTTTAATAATCTGCGTAAATTTGAAACTTGGTTGTGAGATTTCCCTGCTTTCTATTTCCAATATAGTTCGCTAAGGCTACTAGTACGTCTTTTTGTTAATTGAGGTAGATTATACTAAAGACAACATCAATTCAGACATGCAACTAGCCATGGCAATGGAACAGTAGCTAGCGAGAGAGAAAATCAGATGAAGAAGAAGAAGCTTCTAGATTTACAGTTGAAACTATTTTTGTACAACTACTTCTGTATCTCTCTTTTCTTCTATTTATCAATACTTTTACTACACTACTTTCTTTATTTACACTTTACTCACTTCTAGTTTCTTGTGTGGATCCTTAAGTCCTTTAACTTCTATACTCCTCTTCAAACTGGGCAGTGAAAAACATTGAACACTCACTGCTTGGACATAAGTGACTGGTGTTGCACTGAACCTAACTCCTTGGTCATCATATCAGCTTGCTGCATTTTGGTGGGAATATTGTGGTGTGATCAATCCACTCTTGATCTTTTCTCTTACAAAATGACAATCTATTTCTATGTGCTTAGTCTTTTAATAAAATATAGGATTTACGGCTATCTACATCGTTGCCTTGCTATCACAATGCAAATTCACTAGTGTTTGTATTTTATTTCCAAATGATTTCTGCTACTGCAGCTGCCATGCTCATGCACTCTGCTTCTGCTGAACTTCTTTTACTAGTCTGTTATTTCTCGGATTTCCATGACAATAAGGAATCACCTAGATTAACCACATAACATGCCACAAACCTTCTTGTAATGGGACAAGATGCCAATCTGAGTCACAAAAACCAGTGAGTGTGTGATTCTCACCTTTCTTCAATAATATCCCTAAGCCTGGTGCTCTTTTAATGTATTTGACTACTCTAAGTGTTGTATTCATATGTGACCTTTTGGGTTGTAACATGAATTGGCTTAAAATATGTACTGTAAAGAATATATCAGCTCTTGTAATAGTCAAATAAAGCAACTTTGCAACTAGCTTTTGATAGGTACCCACCTCCTCCAGTTGTGTATCATCTGTCCTGCTAACATGATTGTCATAGCCTAATGTAGTAAGTTTGTGATTCAGCTACATTTGTGTTGCAACAGGTTCGCAACCACTCAGTCCTGCATCAAAAATCAGTTCTACTGCATATTTTCTCTAGTTTAGAAGAACAACATCCTTTGATATCATGATTTCAATTCCCAGAAAGTAGCTAAGCTCTCCTAGGTCTTTGACCTTAAAGCACTTATATAAAATACTCTTAGATTCATCTATCAAAAATTGAGAACTTCTTATTATCGGAAGGTCATCCACTCATAATGTATGTTCCATGCTTTTTGGTAAAAAGAGAATGATCATGGTCACTCTGTGTGTATCCAACATCTGATAGGGCGGTAGTGAGCTTAATGCTCCACTGTTTTGATGCTTGCTTCAGTCCATAGAAGCATTTTAATAGTCTGCACACCTGATATTCCCCTTGCTTTTGAAATCCTTGTGGAAGTTCCATGTAAAACTCCTCATCCAAGTCTTCCTAAAAAGGATGGCATTGTTGACATCCATTTGAAGGAAAAAGAGCAAAAGTTTGACAAGTCTAATAGGGGAAGAATGGCTGACACGTTGATATGCCAATCTTTAGATGCAGACATACTAAAAATAGTGCGTACAGCTACAGGAGAAAATGCCTCATGGTAATCCATGCCTTCGTGTAGAGTATAGCCTTTAGCAACCAGTCGCGTGTTAAACTTTTCCACTTCACCATTGGCTTTATATATAATCTTGTAAACCCATTTTGACCCAATTATTTTCTTGCCAGGAGGCAAAGACACAATCTCCCAAGTGGAGTTATCCTCAAGAGCTATGATCTCCTACTGCATAGCTTCTACCCACTGCTGATTTTGTGCTGTCTCTTTGAAGGTTCTAGGTTCAGTCAATATAGAAAAGACCCCTAGATAAGATTGGTAACCTGGAGAAAGGTGATGATAGGCTATGTAAGATGATACGGGATACTTGCTTGTTACAAAGGTGGAAACATTATCTTTCATCCATAGAGGAGGAGCATGGGATCTTTGTGACCTGACATGTACCAAGGAAGGTCCTTCGGTATTGTACTTGTTGGGACTACTTCAGCAAATACCGGATCAACAGGAGATGTATCATTCAACTCCCCTTGAGATGTGACATTTTCTAGATTCATGTGGATATTTTGAAGATGTATGTCATCCATTTCTGCTACAGAAGTATAAGGTCAGCTGAATGTGATTCACCTTGCAATGTGGCTATATGATGTGTAGAAGAAGGACTCTACATAATACTGTCCTGAAGAACTAGAGGCATAGCAATCACATCTTGCACAAACATATCTTCTGTATTGCTGGGAAGATTCTCAAAAGGAAATATATGTTCTTTAAAAACTACATCTCTACTAACAAGGAACGATTTACTTTGAAGTCATACGCCCTATTAATTTTTTGGGTATCAGAATAACCAATGAATACAGTCCTTCTTGCTCTAAGAGAAAATGTATCTCCCCTTGGCAAGCTACTTGTATAGCATAGTCAACCAAACACCCTCAAATTTTATATGTTGTCTTGTTTCTTGTAAAGCAGTTCATACGGGTCTTACCTGCTAATACAGATGTTAGCTGTCTATTTATTAAATACACTGTAGCTCTCACACAATCTCCCTAGATTTTAACAGAAATCCCACTTTGAAACTTCAATGCTCTAGTCATTTCAAGAATGTGCCTATGTTTCCTCTCCACAACTCCATTTTTGTGTGAAGTATATGCAGAACTACTTTGATGCACTACACATAGAGAAGCAAGCAGTTCATTACATTTGGAGTTAAAAAATTCACTCCATTGTGAGATATCAGACATTTCATAGTGATAGAAAATTTGTTCTTTATTATTAATATAACGTTCCTCAACACAACTACAATTTCACATTTGGTACTTATCAAACACACCCATATATATCTGCTGAAGTCATCTACTATATTAACAAAATATTACTTTTTTGTCATAAGTGGGAAACATATAAGGTCCCCAAACAACTAAATGCACAAGTTGGAAAATATTACTTGACTTTGAATTGTTAACATGAAATTGTAGTCCACACTACTTAGCTAGAGGACAAATGTCACAATCTTTAACATCACTATTGTCGATCTTAATTTATTTGGTTGGCAAATGTTGTATAGTCTTCGAGGAAGCATGTCCTAATATGTGATGCCATAGAGTATTGTTAGTCTTTTCTCTTAGAGTTGTGCCTGGCAACATCATTACTCTTCCTTTAAACAAATACAGGTCACCTGATTCTCTATCCCTAGTACCTTGCCACTGTAAAGTTCCTAAAATAGACAGAAACCAAGATAAAATTTGACTGAACATTTGATTTGTTTGGTGAGTTTTGATACTGACAATAAATTAAACTTAAAGTCAGACACATGTAAAACATTGTCTATATTTGTTTCCTAGGACCACTGTACTTCCTGTATATTTTGTGTCTACTTTATTCTCTATTGGAAGCTGAACTTCACTATGTTATGTCATTCCTCTAACATTGCAAAGATTTTCTTATTATGTGTAATATGATATGTGGCTCCTGAATCCACTATCCACTTTTCTACTAATGTACCACATAATTAAAAAGTTATAACTACCATGTTTGAAGAGCAATCTCATGTTGTTGTGTTTATAAGACCTATCAATTGCTTGTATTGTTCCTTTGTCAACACATGACCCTAAAATGGATCCCTTGAGCCTTCTCCCGCTTAAGCACTTGCAGCACTCACATAAGGTCTAGCTCATCCACCTTGAAATTTCTTTTTGGACTTAAAATATGATGGATAACCAACGATCTTATAATAGTTTTACTTCAAGTGGTCCGTGTATCCACAATAATCACAAATCAACCAAAACTTCTTTGGTTTTAAAATTTGGCCTCTTCTTGCCATCATTGTTAAAGGATCCCTATTTGTGTCGAAACATCTAACGACCTTTGGCTTTCCTCTTGTGTTACAATAGCATAGGCCTAACTCACAATAACAATAGGCATTCTTAGCAATAGATTACTCCTTACATTACTGTAAGCTCATACAACCTCATTAGGAATTATAATAATCTCTTTTAAGCCAAATATCATAAGGATGGTCTAGACTCCTCACAATCACAAGCAAGAAATTGGGACCACATATATAACACACTCCATAAATCACTCATTTTCGTATAGTAGCTAGTAACAGAGTCTGTATCCTGTCTCAATCTAGCAATTTCTGTCCATAGGTGATATATCCTTGTTAAGCCACATCTATTGAATTATTCTTTGAAATCACTCCGTACTTTCTTCGCATTTGAAGCAAATACACGAAATACAACATGAGTCTTTGCTCATTGAATAAGTCTCATTCGATGTCGCAACCGACAATGCTAGGCATTAACTCACCTGCAACAGTGCTTCCAGTCCACGATAACATGATTGCATTACACTTTATCCACTGTTCTGCAAGTTCTCATCTGTATGTGTTTTTGAAGCATGTTCCATCCGCAAATCCAAGCTTTCCTTTTCCTCTCAATGCTAGTTTCATCGCCCAGCTCCATAGGGCATAGTTTCGGGCCCTGTAAGTTTAATTGGGACTAAAATTAGACCTGGAGCGTTGGAGGTAAGGCAGGCATGTGGGCCGGTTAGGCCTCGGGCCCGACCCAGGCCCGTTAGCTCATATAGGTAATGGGCCTAAATGTTTAAGCCCGAGAACAGGAGAGGTGGGCCTATTAAGTAGGCTGGCTCCTTGAAGAAACCCGTTAGGACAGGGACTGTTTGGGCCCGGTACTAGGTGCTAAGTGGGCTGATTCAATCGGTCCTAAGCGGGCCTAACGACTATTGTTTTTTTGTAAAAAAAAATTATAATTTTTTTTAGCTGTTGAAACATTTAAAAAATGGTCGTTGGCGTGCAAAAATAGACGTTTGAGATTTCTAAAATAGCTATTTAACCCTTCCAACTTTGTTTCAACAAACTTTTTATAATTATATTTTTTCCCTATTTTTAACTATAAATATCTCCCCCCCCCCATTCTTTTATTTTTCACATAAAATTATCAATCTCTCTAATTTCTCAAACTCAAATTGAAGTATTCAAGTTTTCACTCATCTCTCATTTCTCAAACTCAAATTTTTAATTCAAGTTAAATCATGCCCGGTGATTCAAGAGTGCGCCCATTTATTTTGGAATACTTTAATATGGTAGAAGAAAATGAAAAAGTTTACATAATAAAGTGCAAGAACTATGATCGAATCTTCACTCACCGTCCAAAGTTGGAGGGCAAAGGCTATTTTAGGAGGCATATAAAGAGTTGCTTTGTGCATTCTCCAAACATCCGTAATTAAAATTTTAAGTTGATTTGAGACAGTTGTGTTATTTTAAAATTAATAGACATATTATGCTTAATGTTTTAGTTTGTTAGATTAATTTTAAGTATTATGTTGAAGGCATTAAACTTTAATCTGAAGTATTAAATGCAAACTTATATATATATATATATATATATATATATATATATATATATATATTATCTAAGACAATATATAATATAAATATGAATTAAAAAAATTTAAGTCACAACTATATAATAAGAAGATTCGCCGAACGGAGAATAAGCTGTAAAAACGGCGCACGGACCGTACTCGAGGCTATATATATATATATATATATATATATATATATATAATTTACAAAAAATTGCCTTAGATAAAAATATTTTGAATAAATAGACCAGGCCCACATAGGCCCGGGACTGGTCCACTTATCCCGGGTTCATTAATTTGTGGTCTCGATCCTGGTTAGGTTACCTCCAAAATCCCACAAAGCCCGAGATCGTTTAAACCCGGGCCCATATAGGATCGGCCCACGAGGCCCATTTAGGCCCCGGTCCGGCCCGTTTGCCAACCTTAGTCATAGGTTTGGAGAAATAACAGATGGTTGTGCTCAAGTAAAGTCACTTCATTTCTGGCCATTTTTGCTCCGATCGAAGAACTATTAATCCCTAATTTCAGAAGATTTCAGTGCCTTCCATCGAAATTTTGAATTTGGGCCTTAGATTTGAGATCGAGGCTCTTATACCATGTTAATTGAGCTAGATGATACAAAAGACAACTGCAATTCTGACATGCAACTAGCCATGACAATGGAATAGTAACTAGCGAGAGAGAAGATTAGAAGAAGAAAAAGAAGAAGCTTCTAGATTTTACAGTTGAAACTGTTTTTGTACAACTACTTTTGTATCACTCTTTTCTTCTATTTATCAATACTATTACTACACTACTTTCTTTTATTTATACTTCACTCTCTTCTAGTTTCTTATGTGCATCTTTTAGCCCTTTCAATTCAATACTTTTATTTAGATCAACCTTGCTATCAACCAGCTTGTTGTGACCTTCTCTCCATCCTTTGGAAACCAAGAGTTGTAAAAATATGATTGTCATACCTGCTGCAAAGCCTAATGCAGCAGGTACATGGATGTCGGCCTTACTAAATATTTGCTCGTCTTCAGATGCTGACCGCACATGTACTTCTTCTCTGTCCTTATATATTGCAAGCTTTGTTCATTAAAGTGCTCTTATTTTCCATGAATGATTTATCATCAAAGGATTGAATTGAGTTTCCTCGAGGTATCATTCCAACAAGTTCATTGTATGATAAATTTAAGAAAGAAAAATGTGGGATGCGTAAGAGCTCCTCTGGAACACGCAGTTTAACTTATTGAATGAAAGGTCTAGTGATCTCAATTGCTTCAAATTTTCAATTGTAGGTGGGATTTGGCTGGTGAGAGTAGAGGTGGCAAATGGGCGGGGTTGGGCTAAATTTGGGCGTGTCAGGATTGGCTAGGTCAATAAATGGGTTATTGCCTAACCTAGCCCAAAGTGTACTTGGGCTAAGATAGGTTGGGTCAAGATAACCCGCCCAACTTGACCTATTTTTTACAACCATGCTCATCTTGCATAAAAAAACTTATACCTTAAAATGTGTAAGTTGAAAAAAAAATCGGGGGTGATGTGGGGAAGGGGGAGGGAGGGTGATGCAGAATAACCAAAAACAAAAATAGAAAAAAGTAAAAAAAAAAATAGAAAATTAAAAATATAAAAATAGTAAAAAAAACATTTGTGGGGAGGTGGGGTTGGGTGGATGGTACAGAAAAAAATAGAAAATTAAATTTACAAAAAAAATTAAAAAAACATTTTTTGATGGGAGGAGGGAGGTTGGATGGGTGGTGTCGAAAAAAATTAGGGTGGTGCAAAAAAACGAAAAAAATAAGTAAAAAAAAAAATTTGGGGAGAGGGATTGGGCGGGTGGTGCAGAAAAAAAAAAATTGAAAATACAAAAAAAAAAAATTGAGGGGAGGGAGCAGGTTGGGGGGAAGGAAAGGGGGTAGGTGGTGGAGGGGAAAAGTAAAAAATTTGAAATACAAAAAAAAAAAAGTTGGGGCAACCCAATAAATTTTTATATAAATTGGGCTGAGATACTTTTGTTTTGGGTGAGTTTTATGAATTGTATTTGAGCTACTAAATGGGTCAGAATGGACTATAAAATATAGAAATTTTTACGCCTTATAGAAAACTTTAGTACGCTATTTATTTTAAATAAGTACCATTTTAAAATATTACATCTTATAGATACCTTTTATACTTTATAGCCAAATATCTAATTATAGTTACATCCTACATTTAAGGCACCATATATGCTAAATAATATTTTTCTCTCTCCTTTTTAATCTTTTCTCTTACATAATCACCGTAAAATTGACTAACAACATTCTCTCTGTCTTTTTGCATACACTTTTACTCTTTCTCCCTCAACCCACGATTCATACCTCTTCACCCAAATCGCCTATTTGTAATCAGTTGTATTCGAACGTATATTTCAGGTGTATTCACATGTATTCAACAACATTCATTTATATATTTTAGATGTATTAAAGAGTTATGCGTATTCTCTTGTATTCAGTTTTAATTAGTTGTATTTAACTATTTTATTCGGCAGTACTTAGTTGTATTCAAGTGTTTTATACAACTATATTCAGTTTTATTCAACTATTTTATTTAGCAGAAGTTAGTTATATTTTGTTGCATTCAAGAGGTATATTCAGCTGTATTTTATTGTATTCAAGTGTATTGTTCGGATCTTCTCATCTGGGTGAGACTTTTTCCCGCCAGCACCTTCCAACTCCACCGTTAACAGCCAATTTAATGCAAAGCGAACTCTCCAAGAACATGAACTTTGCTAGAAAGAAAACAATATAATCTTTGAAACCCATGTTGAATCAACAGCCATGTCGTGCCAAATTCATTGAAATTTGAATTTACTATATAAAAAATTTTGCTCCTTTCAATTGAGTGTTTTTGGTGGGTGTGTGTGAAAAAAAGAGAAAGAAAATTGTACCTGGGAGTAATTGGATTCCATGAATGAAGATGAAATGGGAAGAGCTGATGAAGTTTGATTGAATTTGGTAGTTGGAGTTTCAATGTGAGAAAAATCTGCACCAAACTACCATTCTTGTGCTTTAAGTGATAACTTCTTTTAGCAGTAGATACGGTCTCAGCAGTGATTTGATTTCCTTCAGTTTTTAACCAGTATAATGAGTTAAATTAGGATAATATCATGTGATTTGATTTTCTTCCGTTTTTAACTAGTTTAACCTTCCAGATTTTACGCAGATACGTTACTGTATTTAACGTTAATTTCGCTTGAATACAGCTAAATACATGTCAAACTTAGTTGGAATTCCACCTTTTACGCCTATTTCTTTGGTTGAATTAATGAATACAACAGCTTAAATACATGAAATGCATTGTATAAAAACATAAAATGTATCTATAACATGTAATATAACAAAAGGTATATGTAAATGGCTAATTAGACCTAACAGATGGTGCTTTATGAAAAATTCTCTAAAATATAATGGGTTAACTTAGGCTCAGTCCAAATTAACTCATGAGCTAAACTATTTGTAACTTAATTCATACGAGTTAGATGAGTTTGGGTTCAAATTGTCATTGCAAGAGCATTATGGGGTAAGTTGAGAAGATAAAGAGATTTAAAATCTCCGACTGTCTCAGGGATTCCTCCAACAAAACTGTTCTTTGGCATGGACATTTCTTGTCCCTTAAGAGTAAGAGTGACTGTAACCTGAGAAACAAATTTGTGAATGCAATATTTGTCCGTTAAGATCGGATTATCTCTTCTTGATATTCACGTAATTTCACAAACTTAGAACCTGACTCCACTCATACGCTAAATGAAGACCGTGTGGGACACGGGTCGTCGCTCCCCACAACATAGCTGGACATCACTCTTGACACTACTTGACTTGACTTAACTTTCTAGTTAAGTCTAGCCTTCGTCATTCCAACAAAAGGACATATATAAGGAGAACAAACCAAGTTAGTTGACTTAATTAGGGAAGTCTTTTGATTATGACATGTTTGAAATTTTCGGTGTAATTTCATTTCATGTGCAACTGCAAACAAATGTATAACCTACATATATTACTTACCGGTTACATATGCACGATATTTTATATGCGATGTCACAATTTGTTATAAGTAAATAAAAAGGTGAACAAATAAATAACTTACTATAATAATGTCATTATGAAAGCACGCACAATTTAAAATAATACTACAAGTCTTAGTAACAAGTTTTTATTTTTAAAATATATTCATATAATAACCTCATTAAAAATAATGCACTAAATATGTTTTAGTTTACATAATTTGATAATATTTATTGTTAGTTTGACAAAGAAATTAGTTTTAGCTCAGGTGGTTTTATAGTTTACATTTCTTGTTAGAGGTCAATGTTTTAAAAAATAATTGTCTTTTAATAAAGAAACCCTCCAAATTGATAAAATTGTGAGCCTGTTGTGAACCAGATTCCAAAAGGGTAGTGCTAATCCAGCAAATCACCAGAGCATCAAAGTGGTGTCATTTATTCATTTGTATGCAAAATAACTTGATTGTGCTTATACTATACATACATACTTGGTAAAATCTATCAATGAAGCGGTTTTATGTGACACTGCTTCCCATAAGAAGGTGGCTCCGCTCCTGTTACTTACCCTAGTTCACCCAAGAATATTTAACAGAAGGAAGGACTAGTGTAGATATTCTCTTATCACTCAGTAATTAATAACTTTAAGGAAGTGATTCCCAGTTACTATCTCCCAAGGGTGGTCTGGCTGATTGATGGAAGAGAAATTGCCTTCATTTTTCTCAAATAATAACTTTAAAGATATAACTTGAATGTTTAAGTGAAAGTAACTTTATTACTACAAAAATTTGCCGTTTGTTTAGGGCCAGGATGATTCTGCAGGACACGTTTAATCAATTATATATATTGTCTAGTCCCTTTTGACAGGTTCTTACGTTGTCTTCCACTAAAGAAAGAGGAAGTTTAACACAAAATTAAAGAGGAAAAAGACACAAGATGCCAACAATGGGAAGTTCTTGGAATGTTACGTCACGTACGTAGTTTAGACTTCAGAGAATATTTAGGCAGGGTATTCATTAAGAGAATGTTAAATTTAGTCCTTATTCGCTAGGTTTTGTTCGATATTAACTTTGTTTTATTGGACGTAAAGTATATCTAGGGGTACTTAGTTACTACCTATTTTTTATAGGAACTATTTACGAGTAACACACATATCTTCAACTCATGTTTTATAATAGTAGAAGTTTACATATATACTATTATCTTATAAGTAACTTGTCCAAATAATTTTTACAGCGTCGAGCATTATTTAACTAAACTCCAGCTTATATTATACGTTTTCTAAGTCTCCGATGCTCAGTCCAAGTTGAAGTTTGGACCATCACTTTCAAACCTATACCAAAAACCAATATATATACAACCCGAACTTGTTGCATGATATTCACCCAAATAACACAAACAAACAATATATATACACTTCATTACTAGACTTTCTACTATTCCTCTTGTATCTGCTCAAATATAATGTCTCTTGGTAAAATTCTAACCAATGGCACAACTCACACCACCAGCAACAACCATTTGCCCAAACGCATAATCCTAGTTCGACATGGCGAGTGTTTAGCAAATGCTGACATTAACGTCTACGGAACAACCCCAAATCACAAAATTGAACTGACACAAAAAGGGATTGAGCAAGCCAAGGAAACTGGATCCCTCATCAAGAAACTGATCATTTCTGAAAATGCTGTTGAATCTAACAATTGGAAGGTTTTCTTCTATGTTTCACCTGCAGAGCGCACGAGAAGAACGTTGAGAGAGATCGGCCAATCGTTTCCAAAGAGGAGAGTGATGGGAGTGAAGGAAGAGTACAGGATCAGAGAATTGAATTTTGGTAATTATCATGATCCTGCAAGTATTGCAAAGGTTAAAGAGGAACGAGTGAAGTACGGGAGGTTTTATTATAGAGTTCCTGGAGGTGAAACTGGGGCTGAAGTTTATGACCGCATATCAAGTAAGTTCTCTTTAATCAATTTTAGAACAAAATCAGACTATATTAGATTTTTTTTTTAATTACAATTTAAGTATTCGAAGAGTAAGTTGTAATTTTTCTCTTTCCTAGTTACTCGTTCACTTTTATTTGTTACATTGAGTCAATTTGACTAATCTTTGAAATTAAATTAAATTAAATTTTTTTAATATCTTAAAAATAAATTCAAATATTTTAAAACTATAAGAAAAGTATGATTATCTCATATCAATATGGTGAAAAAATATACGTTAAAATAATGTGTTTGACTTTTCTTCATTTTTAAGCTGAGAAGGACTTCCTCCAGTGTCTCCAGCACCTACCTAAGAAAAAGTTACAAAATAAATAAAAAGTAAAAAAAAAAATGAATCACACTCCTCTCTTCTGCTAGTAATTAAAATTAGGAAGTGGTAAAATACCTTTTAAGTTATATATAGAGATAATTTATGTAGTATTTTAGTCTGTTTAGTTGGTATATATCTTTTATCGGGACGTCGATTATGTAAATACTTTTTAACAGTGCTCATCAGACGAAACTAGGATTTAGGCGTTTTGGGTTCAATCAATAAAATATTTCGCATTGAACCCAATGTATTTTAAAAATTATTAATTCATATTGTTATATATTACTATATTAATGAATTTTAACGCATAAATATATGCTTTGCATCAAAAGTAAACCCAGTACCAATCCGCCTTTGGTACTCATGCTTAAGATTTAAACTCATGCAATTAATGAAGTGCAGGTTTTGTGGAATGCTTAAGGAGGGACATAGAAAGGAAGAAGTTTTGTGAAGAGACCAACATCATAATTGTTACACATGGACTGAGTAGTCGCATCTTTCTAATGAAATGGTTCGAGTGGACTATTGAGCAGTTTGAGGATCTTAACAGGATGAAAACTTGTGAATTTCAAGTCCTGCAATTAGGGCAGGGAGGGGAATATAGCCTAGCATTTCATCACGACGATAAGAAGCTGAAGGAATGGGGATTATCCCTTGACATGATAGAGGATCAGAAACGTAGAGCTTATGGCCCCATTGTTAATTCTCTGGAACTTTGTGATTTGGTATATCCTTACATGGATTGCTTTGCACAAGATTCAGATGAAGAGTATACTATTATGTAATACACTAGTCTTTTTAAGATATATATGTGTAAGATAAAATAAATAATTAATTAAGGTGTTGAATATCTCTACTGATTAGTATATTATACTTCTATAAACATTTTGGGTTGGATTCTTAATCCCACGATCTAAATTCTCTGTGAATTGTGATCTATTATTAGTGTAAGGACTTCTTTCGATCATGACTTCACTTAACATGGACCTGGCAATTTATGAATGGAAATTTTGTCACCTATGCTCACCAGACGTCTGTCGAAATGCCTGAACAGTTTTCTGGTAACGAAATAAGGTACTTGCCGGCTTAATATAATGTCATGCTTCGCGATAACTATGATGCATTTCAATTAGCACATTGCACTTTCCTGAAAAGCTGCTTTATAGGTTTTATAAACTATCGTTTTTTATCAAGAATTTATTGATCTAGCCAGCAACAAACAAAAAACACTACTATAAATGACGGGGAAGCAATGTTCATTTGCAATTAATCTAATTGTGAATGAAATAGTCATGAGGCATTCCATGGTCGCCGTAGCAACCAATGGAAATGCATCCATTCAGCTACGTGTAATGAGATATGTTATGATATAAGAACTGAAAGCCTTTAACCATCTGCGTGAACTTCGAACTTGGCTGTGAGATTTCCCTGCTTTCTTCTTCCAATATAGTTCGCTAATGCTACTAGTAGGTCCTTTCTTTACATCAACCTTGCTAAACAACCAAAAAGTTAATCCATCAACCAGCTTGTTGTAACATTCTCTCCATCCTTTGGAAACCAAGAGCGGTAGAAATATGATTGTCGTACCCACTGCAAAGCCTAATCCAGCGGCTACATAGCTGCCGGCCCTGCTAATCATTTGCTCATCTTCATATGCTGGCTGCACAGGTGCTTCTTCTCTATCATTATTGCAAGCTTTTTTCATTGGGAAGCCGCACAATCCCTTGTTTCCCATGACTGATTTATCATCAAAGGTTTTGAATTTGGTTGCCTTGAGGTATCATTCCAACAAGTTCATTGTATGATAAATTTAAGAAAGAAAGATGTGGGATGCCTGAGAGCTTCTCTGGGACATGCCTGTTTAACTTATTGAATGAGAGGTCTAGTGATCCCAGTTGTTTCAAATATCCAGTTGCAGGTGAGATTTGGCCACTGAGAACATTGTGCGACAAGTTTAGAAGATAAAGAGATTTGAGTTCTCCGACTGTCTCAGGGATTCCTCCAACGAAACTGATGTTCAAAAAGTCAATTGAGTTGAAGGTAAACCAATTCTTTGGCACTGACATTTCTTGTCCCATAAGAGTAAGAGTGACTGTATCCTGATAGTAAATCTCTACTAGTGCGCTTGAATCATCTCCAAAGAAAATTCTGTTGGCAGCATATAGGTGATCAACACGTGATATCGCTGAGTCAACCTTCACAGATTCCAGATCCAAGAATAAATTTCTTGGAAAAATCCGCTAAAATTACTGGAAGCTAGGTCAATGATTTGGAGAGCAAGCCAGGTGTAATTGACCCAAGACCAATCAATGTTGCCATTGAAATTATTGAAGAGTAACACAATTACATGGAGATAGGACAACCTTCTCAGCCAACAGGTAAAGGTATCACTTATCTTGTTGCTCCCCACGTTTAACACCTTTGGATTGCTGCAATTGGATAAAGACCGAGAAATCTTACCTTCCAAGTGACTATGGCTTATATATATTGTCTCCAAGCGACACTCCTCTGAGAAGTTTCCAGGCATATTACCTCTGAGATTGTTTCCTCCAAGGTTCACTACTGTCAGGCTTTGTTTAGCTAAGCATGATGGTATACTGCCATTCAAACCATTGCTGGACAAATCAAGTACTTCAAGATTGGTCGCACTGCATATTGAAGAAGGGATACTACCACTGAGTTTGTTATTTGCAACTGCGAAGAACCAGGAATTTGAGAGGTGATTGTTGAAATCAGGTGAGATAAAACTATCAAATTTATTGCTAGACAAGTCCACATATAGTGTTGTACGTGGTGGTAATGGAACTGTAATGATCTGGAGGAATTGCTGCTAAATGATATTGAATAAAGAAGAAGGAAGCATAGGCAACAGAAATAACTGAAATCCGGAAAAGGAGAAGTAACAGAAAATTAAACCTAACGCCTGAGATTAGAAGTAGAATTAATGAGCTTTAAAGGCTGAGATTTCGCCACGTCAGCTCAGTTAGTTATAACTAACTGAGCAGTGCAAGAGCAACTCATTCAGCACAGTAAGCTCTCTCTCTTTCTTCGATTCTCTCTAATTCCTTTCCTCTTTCTTCTTCAGCTTCTTCTTCTCTTCTTGTTCTTCTCACTGCAAATTTCCTTCTTCATTTCAGGTGACTCATTAATGGCGGATCACTCTATTTTAGCTTTCTTATTTCCATTGTAGTTAGCTTCTTAATTTTATCCGATAAACCAGAAAATTGCTCCAAAATTCTGTTTCCTTTCCATTTCTGTTTTTCATTTCTTTCTTAGTTACTTCGATCATTACATTTGGTATCAGAGCCTCGATTCTGTGACTGTGGAGAGCTAATGGTTGAAGGAACCAGATTAAAGTAATGGATGATAAGCTGATTAGGCAAGAGGAAGTTTTGAATGAGGTGCTAACCACGCAGGAAACCTTGCGCAACACACAGACAAGCATACAAGGAACACTGGAGCTAATACTCGAGAGACTTACAAACTTGGAAAGAGTTCCACCAAGGGGACAAGATGAGAGGCCTCAAGGTGATGGAATACTGCCTATTCCAGGTCCAGAACTGAGGCAACCTCGACCTCAAGCAATACAAACTCCTGCACCTAAGTGGGAGTTGCCATATTTTGAAGGCCATGAACCTAAGGGATGGATAAGGAAGTGTGAGAGATATTTTAACTTGTACAAAACACCAGAGAATCTTAAGGTAGAAGCAGATGCTCTCTACTTGAATGGAGTGGCAGATAGTTGGTATGACTCCATAATCCTTAGTAGAGGGGAAATAAGCTGGGCTGAATTCAAGGAGGAACTGTTAATTAGATTTGGAGAAGAATTAATAGGAGACATAGTAGAGGAGTTTAACAAGTTAAATCAGATTGGGACAATTGATGAATTCCTTGGTAAATTTGAGGACTTGAAAGCTCAAATGCTGATCAGAAATCCCAATTTAGATGAGTCGCACTTCATATCCAGTTGTTTTGGTACTCTGAAAGAGAAGATTAGGTTTGGAGTGAAGCAATTCAAACCTACCACTCTGAGGTTTGCAGTAGAACAAGCTAGGCTGCAAGAGAAGGCCATTGATGTTGCTCTTAAATGAACTAAGGTGAATGGCAAAATCTTATCAGAACATTAGTAGCAACAGCAACAGTAAAGCACCTGTGACAGCTACAGCAAAGCCAACATCATATAGGCTCAGCCCTGAAGTTTATGAATACAGGAAAAACAACCAATTGTGTTATAAATGTGGGGAGAAGTATGCTCCAGGCCACCTATGTAAGAAGAAACAACTGAATAGCATAATAGGGGTAGCAGAGGTTTCCACTGAAACTGCTGAAATAGAGGAGAAGCAGGACTCTGCATGGTTGATAATTGAAGGAGATATAGATTAGGATGTTGTAGATGATGTATGTTTGAATGCCTTATCAGGAGATAACAAAGGGGTAAACACTATATTGGTGAGAGGTACTGTAGGCAATAGGAAATTAACAGTGTTGATTGACTCTAGTAGTACCCATAGCTTCATTGATGCTACCACAGTCAAAGAATCAGGGTACCATGCTCAACCCTGCCCACCAGTGAGAGTAACAGTTGCTGATGGAAACTATGTCATGTGCACTGCAATTTGCTTAAGGTACCAGTGGAAAATGCAGGGCAAACCATTCCAAGAGAATTTGTTTATTATCCCTTTAGGAGGCTGTGACATGGTTATGGGAAATGACTGGATGAAGAAACATAATCCAACTAAATTTGACCATGAGAAGATGTGTGTGACCATAGGCAAAAAGAGCAATAAGTTGGTATTGCAAGGAATCACTGAAGAAGGGAAGTTGGCTATGATTAGCAGTGGAACCATGGGGAAAATGCTAAGGAAAGGGCAGGCCTTAATAGCTCACCTATTCATGATGAGTGATGCAGGAGCTGAACAGGAAGCAGTAGGGAAAGACATTGAAGAAGTGCTACAACAGTATTCTGATGTCTTTGCTGAACCAATATTCCTACCACCAATCAGATCACTAGACCACAACATACCCTTGAATCCAGGAGCAATGCTAGTTAGTTTGAGGCCCTACAGATACAACTACCATCAGAAGGAAGAGCTGGAAAAGAAGGCTAAAGAGATGCTCACCAATGGCATCATACAGCATAGCCAATCCCCATTTTCTTTCCCAGCTTTACTTGTCAAAAAGAAGGATGGATCCTGGAGGTTTTGTGTAGATTATAGAGGACTGAATGACATCACCATTAAGGATAAATACCCCATTCCAATTGTAGATAACCTACTGGATGAGTTGAATGGATCTATAATGTTTTCCAAGGTGGATTTGAGGGCAGGCTACTATCAGATCAGGATGAAGGTAGAAGATGTTTACAAAACTGCTTTCAGGACTCACATGGGTCACTATGAATTCAAGGTGATGCCATTTGGACTAACAAATGCCCCATCCACATTCCAAGATTTGATGAACCAGGTTTTTCAACCATTCCTCAGAAAATTTGTGTTGGTTTTCTTTGATGACATATTGGTTTATAGTCCGTCTGAGAAAGAGCATGTAGCTCACCTGAGTGCAGTGTTCAGCACTTTAAGGAAGTATTCATTGTTTGCTAAGAGGTCTAAATGCTCATTTAGACAGCCCAAAATTGAGTATTTGGGGTATGTTATAACTATAGAGGGAGTGTCAACTGACCCTTCTAATATTAAGGCTATGGTTGATTGGCCAACACCTAACTCTGTGAGAGCTTTTAGGGGTTTCTTGGGATTGATTGGGTATTACAGGAAATATGTGGCCAACTATGGTATCATTTGCATGCCTTTGACTGAACTACTGAGAAAGGATGCTTTTAAATGGGATGAACATGCAGATTTAGCTTTCAGAAAGTTAAAGGAAGTAATGATTACTACACCTGTACTAGCATTGCCTGATTACAATAAGGAGTTCATAGTAGAGACTGATGTATGTCAAATGGGCATTGGGGCTATGCTAATGCAAGAGGGTAGGCCCATAGCCTATTTCAGCAAGGTTCTATCACCAAAACACGGGGGGGGGAATCCATTTATGAGAAGGAATACATGGCCTTGCTCAATGCAGTAGAAAAATGGAGGCATTACTTGCAGTACAAGCACTTTGTGGTCAGGACTGATCACCACAGCCTGAAATACCTACTGGAGAAAAGAGTGACTACAGCCATACAACAGAAATGACTTACTAAGTTACTAGGTCTGGACTATGAGGTGCAGTATAAAACGGGAGCTGAATATAGGGTTGCAGATACCCTATCTAGACAAAAGGAGGGCCTTGAAGATTCAGATAACCTAGTGCAGGGGGCCTTACAAACTATCAGTGTTTCAGTTCCTACCTGGGTGCAAGATATCACTCAAAGCTATGAAGGAGATTCCAAATCTACTGAAGTCATTAGTCAACTGGCAGTTACTCAGGAAGGACCTAACATATGGCAGTACAATGCTAGCATACTCAGAAGGAAAGGGAAGATCTACATTGGTGACAATGGTGAACTGAGAACTCAATTGGTATCCACTTTCCATGACTCACCCATGGGTGGACACTCAGGCCAGCTAGGAACCTTGAAAAGACTCTCACAAGTCTTTTATTGGCCAAAGATGAAACAGATGGTCAATGCTTATGTGGTCAGCTGTGATGTATGTCTCAGGAATAAGGATGATCCTAGAGCCTATCCAGGTCTACTGCATCCTTTACCAATCCCAAACCAAGCCTGGAGTCATATCAGCATGGACTTCATTGAAGGGTTGCCCAAATCCAACAACAAGGAGGTGATTGTTGTAGTAGTTGACAGGTTTACCAAGTATGCACATTTTGTTGCACTGGCTCATCCTTATACAGCAGCCACAGTTGCAAACATATTCTGGAAGAGAATACATTGTTTACATGGAGTTCCTGAATCCATAGTCACTGACAGAGATAAGGTGTTTCTTAGCAATTTCAAGCAGTCCATGTTCAAGTTATTGGGAACACAGCTGAATTACAGCACTGCTTACCACCCTCAGAGTGATGGCCAAACTGAGAGGGTCAACAAGTGCTTGGAGAACTATCTTAGGTGCATGACATCCAGCAGACCAACCCAATGGGAGCAGTGGTTGCCTGCTGCAGAATGGTGGTATAATACAAATTTCCATACCAGTCTGCAGTGTACTCCTTTTGAAGCATTGTATGGTTATACACCACCACAACTTCCATTAGGACCATTATTGGAAACCTTGGTTCCAGCTACAGAGGATACAATACTGAGGAGACAACAGATGCAACAACTACTAAAGGATAATCTTCATAAGGCTCGAGAGAGAATGAAACACTATGCTGACAAGAGAAGAACTGAAAGAGAATTTCAAGTAGGAGACATGGTATATTTAAAGCTTCAACAATATAGGCAGACTTCTATTGCATTGAGAAAGAACTTGAAGTTAAGCTCCAAATATTATGGTCCTTATAAAGTACTAGCTCGAATAGGTATGGTGGCCTACAAATTGGATCTTCCTCCTACATCAAAGGTTCATCATGTGTTTCATGTTTCACTGCTGAAGAAGAAAGTAGGTAACAAGGTAGTGGTGCAGACTGCTTTGCCTGTTACGAATGAAGATGGCCAATTTTTTGTCAATCCTGTTGCGATCTTACAAAGGCAAATGATTAAGAGAAACAATGTTGCTGTGGTACGAGTGCTCATACAGTGGTCAAATCTGCCACCTGAGGATGCTACATGGGAGGATTATTAGTTCATTAAAGTAAAGTTTCCTGAGTTCGATTCCAATCCTTGAGGACAAGGATTGTTTCAAGAGGGAGGGTATGTAATGATCTGGAGGAATTGCTGTTAAATGATATTGAATAAAGAAGAAGGAAGCAGAGGCAACAGAAGTAACTGAAATCCGGAAAAGGAGAAGTAACGGAAAATTAAACCAACAGCTGAGATTAGAAGTAGAATTAATGAGCTTCAAAGGCTGAGATTTTGCCACGTTAGCTCAGTTAGTTATAACTAACTGAGCAGTGCAAGAGCAACTCATTCAGCACAGTAAGCTCTCTCTCTTTCTTCGATTCTCTTTGATTCTTTTCCTCTTTCTTCTTCAACTTCTTCTTCTCTTCTTCTTCTTCTCACTGCAAATTTCCTTCTTCATTTCAGGTGACTCATTAATGGCGGATCACTCAATTTTAGCTTTCTTATTTCCATTGTAATAGTTAGCTTCTTAATTTTATCCGATAAACCAGAAAATTGCTCCAAAAATTTGTTTTCTTTCCATTTCTGTTTTTCATTTCTTTCTTAGTTACTTCGATCATTACAGGAACTTCACCGGTAAGCAAGTTTGCATGAATATCAAACCAATTTAGAAACCTAACTCTAAAGGGTGCTTGTAAATGTGTGAATTGGTTATGAGATTGATTCAGTGAATGGCTCTCTCTGTGAAAAGCTCCCCATATCCAGCTTGGTGTTTCATCTCAGATTTGGTTGTTCGATAGATCCAGCAATTCCAACCCAGTTTGACTTGACCTGGAGATTAAGTAGAGAGAAAAATAGTACTAATAAAGAGACCACATTCTAAAAGCTCAATTCTAACTCTTGTAGCATGAATACAACTCTCACATGCCTAGTGTCGAACATGTTCTTGTTGAAATGCTTCTTCGAAGTTGAACTGAGGTAATACTATTTTCCTTTTTTGGCTTCTGACGAAGCTATGCTTTGGTTTACTTTTTAAGAGCATTACATGAATAACCATTAGGACATTTGTATGGGTCAAAATATGAACTCGAGATAATTAATGAGATTAACTATGTCCTAAGATAATTCGAAGTTATTAAATGGCATGACCATTTATTAACTACGATACACGATCATCAGCCAACTCGATCATTAAGGCTACAGCCTTTCCGCCATCGTAAGGATGGAACCTCAGCATAGTCACGGCCATCAGTGCCGGCTCACGCATCTTATGCCTATAAAAACTAAGAGAAGGAACCCTAGAAAGGGGACTGCTTCCTCTTCTTCTTCACCACTACTCCCAAGAAAGGGAGAACACATAATAATACCCCCCATATTACGGGAGAAAAGAACATCATTCTAAGGCTCTGAACCTCTCTATGAAGAAAAAGACCAAACCAATATTTATCAATAAAAGATATCTACACATTTCTTTCTAATGAATAACATTTGTCTCTTGTATTTTTTATTTGGTCTCTCGATTATTACGATCTACTATGATTGGCCCTCAATCTATTATCATTGTTTTATGCTTGCAACGTATGTGACAACTTCGAGCTAAACAATTTGGCGCCGTCTGTGGGGATTTCATAGCAGAATCGCGTAGTTCTTCCCTGGACCAAAAGGAAAGAAATGCCAAAAAGTTTAACTACAAGTTGAATCGGGACTTAGGCTACGCGCCTTCGCCAATAAAATTCGACTACAGCCAAATCAAAACTCAGACTCGGGCTATGTTCCCTCGCCTTCAAAAATTCAACAAAGCTCAACAACAGTTGAACTGGGACTCAGGCTACGTGCATTCAGCAAAACGTTCAACTACAAGTTGAACCAGGACTTAAGCTACGCGCCTTCGCCAACAAAATTTGACTACGGCCAAATCAAAACTCAGACTCGGGCTATGCACCCTCGCCTTCAAAAATTCAACAAAGTTCAACAATAGTTCAACCGGGACTTAGGCTATGCGCCTTCGCCAACAAAATTCGACTACGGCCGAATCAACACTCAGACTCGGGCTATGCGCCCTCGCCTTCGAAAATTCAAAAAAGTTCAACAACAGTTGAACTGGGACTCAGGCTACGTGCCTTCACCAAAAAGTCCAACTATAAGTTGAACCGGGACTTAGGCTACACGCCTTCACCAACAAAATTCGACTACGACCGAATCAAAACTCAGACTCGGGCTATGCGGCCTCGCCTTCAAAAATTCAACAAAGTTCAACAACAGTTGAACTAGGATTCAGGCTATGCGCCTTCGCCAACAAATTCGACTACCACCGAATCAAAACTCAGACTCGGGCTATGCACCCTCGCCTTCAAAAATTCAACAAAGTTCAACAATAGTTGAACTGGACTCACGCTACGTGCCTTCACCAAAAAGTTCGACTACAAGTTGAACCGGGATTTAGGCTACGCGCCTTCGCCAACAAAATTCGACTATGGCCGAATCAAAACTCAGACTCGGGCTATGTGCCCTCGCCTTCAAAAATTCAAAAAAGTTCAACTACAAGTTGAACTGGGACTTAGGCTACGCGCCTTCGCCAACAAAATTCGACTACGGCCGAATCAAAACTCAGACTACGGGCTATGCACCCTCGCCTTAAAAAATTCAACAAAGTTCAACAACAGTTGAACTGGGATTAAGGCTATGCGCCTTCGCCAACAAAATTCGACTACGGCCAAATAAAAACTCAGACTCGGGCTATGCGCCCTCGCCTTCAAAAATTCAACAAAGTTCAACAACAGTTGAACCGGGTCTCAGGCTATGCGCCTTCGCCAACAAAATTCGACTACGGCCGAATCAAAATTCAGACTCGGGCTATGCGCTCTCGCCTTCAAAAATTCAACAAAGTTCAACAACAGTTGAATTGGGATTCAGGCTATGCGCCTTCGCCAACAAAATTCGACTACGGCCGAATCAAAACTCAGACTCGGGCTATGCGACCTCGCCTACAAAAATTCAACAAAGTTCAACAACAGTTGAACTGGGACTCAGGCTACGTGCATTCACCAAAAAGTTTAACTACAAGTTGAATCGGGACTTAGGCTACACGCCTTCGCCAACAAAATTCGACTACGGCCGAATCAAAACTCAGACTCGGGCTATGCGCCCTCGCCTTCAAAAATTCAACAAAGTTCAACAACAGTTGAACTGGGACTCAGGCTACGTGCCCTCACCAAAAAGTTCAACTACAAGTTGAACCGGGACTTAGGCTACGCGCCTTCGCCAACAAAATTCGACTACGGCCGAATCAAAACTCAGACTCGGGCTATGCGCCCTCGCCTTCAAAAAATTTAACAAAGTTCAACAACAGTTGAACTAGGACTCAGGCTATGTGCCTTCGCCAAAAAGTTCAACTACAAGTTGAACCGGGACTTAGGCTACGCGCCTTCGCTAACAAAATTCGACTACGGCCAAATCAAAACTCAGACTCGGGCTATGCGCCCTCACCTTCAAAAATTCAACAATGTTCAACAACAGTTGAACTGGGACTCAGGCTATGCGCCTTCGCCAACAAAAAATTACAATACTCAACTACGGTTGAATAGTGACTCGGGCTATGTGCCTTCACTAAAAAGTTCAACTACAAGTTAAACTGGGATACAGGCTATGCGCCTTCACTACAAAAATTATCGAGGTTCAACTACGGTCAAACCAAGACTCAGGCAATGCACATTCGCCAACAAAAAAGTTACAAGTTCAACTACAAGTTGAATTGGGACTCATGCTATACGCCTTCACCACAAGAATTATTGAGGTTCAACTACGGTCGAAACGGGACTCGGGCTATGCGCCTTCGCTATAAAAAAAGAGTTACAAGATTCAACTACGGTTGAACATCGACTCAGGCTGCGTGCGTTCACCAAAAGGTCCAACTACAAGTTGGACCGGGAATTAGGCCATGCGCCTTCACCAGTTACAAAGCCCCTCATAGATAAATACAGATGTCTCCGTATCGATCAGCGAGACTCTAAGCAACCGGTCTGTGTCCCGTGACTCCTATGAACCTAGAGCTCTGATACCAACTTGTCACGACCCTAGTTCACCAATTGTGAACATGTCGTGATGGCACCCAGTCCCCACGACTAGGTAAGCCTAACACGTTGCGGAATCTATAAGTTATAAATACTTAAATAAGAAACAGCGGAAAATAACATAAAAGATATGTAATCCATGCCGCTTGGCACATACATCCGTCACACAATGAATAAAACACTACCAAGATCCGGAACCCCACGGTAACACAGACTAAAAGGGGAAATACAACTGTGGCTCTATGTGTAAAGAGTATCTAACAACGAAATGAAAAAAAATGTCAACTAGTAATACTAGAATAGAAGGGAAGCCTCCGGATCCGCGGACGTAGCAGATCATACCTCGAAGTCTCCCAGAAAGCTGCGGAATCACCTAGTACGAGCCTGCTCTGATGTACCTGGATCTGCACAACAAAAGTGTGCAGAAGAGTAGCATGAGTACACCACGGCGGTACTCAGCAAGTGCCAAGCCTAACCTCGATGGAGTAGTGACGAGGTAGGTCAGGGCCCTACTGAGAATACAATAATATAATGATGATAACAAAATAAACAGTTTAAATGATAATAATTTCCGAAATAACAACATTATGTTGATTACTGCAACTGTCTACAATCAAGCTAACAACAAATAACCAACTCAAATAAACGAATCCAGGATCCGTGGGAATTGAACCCACAGTCCCATTCTCAGTACCTCTGGGTCTCCGGGAATCGAACCCGCAGCCCATGTCTCAATAATATCTCAATAACTCAGGATCTCCGGGAATCGAACCCGCAGTCCTTACCAATAATTCAGGATCTCGGGAATCGAACCCGTAGTCCACATTTCAATAATCTCTGGATCTCGGGAATCGAACCCGTAGTCCACATTTCAATAATCTCAGGATCTCGGGAATCGAACCCGTAGTCCACATTTCAATAATCTCAGGATCTCGGGAATCGAACCCGTAGTCCATATTTCAATAATCTCAGGATCTCGGGAATCGAACCCGTAGTCCACATTTCAATAATCTTAGGATCTCGGGAATCGAACCCGTAGTCCACATTTCAATAATCTCAGGATCTCGGGAATCGAACCCGTAGTCCATAACCACAGCAAGTAAAGGAATACACAGAGAGAAGTATAATATGCCTAATGATAACTCCGCCGATGAACAGCGCCAGCGATTACCAAGAAAACTCAAGTAAGTCAATTAAGCAACCGGACAGTTAGATTCTATCTAATCATGCTTTTATAACTACTACCGGGTAGGAATATCGAATTTAACATCTAAAAACAGTAATATCACTCATTGAACATTTTGAGTAAAGTATGTGTTCAACAACCAGCGCATGTACACGCCCGTCACCTCGCGTACAAGGCATTTAAAGTATCACAATAATATCCTAGGGGTGGAAGTCCCCCACACGAAGTTAGACAAGCCACTTACCTCAATTCCGGTACAAAACCGCTAAGCAATAACCCTCTTGCCACGAATGTCGGCCTCTACAAGTGTAGAATCTGATAAAAATCAATAGAATCACATCAAAATAGGCCAATTGGGCATTACCCAATCAAAATAACTCAAAATACACCAAAACCCACAAGTTGCCAAAACCCGACTTTCGGTACGCTTATCGAAAAACCACAAAAATTATATATTCAGGTTCCTTATCTCAATACGAGTCTAGGCATATAAAATTTACCAAAATCGGACTCCATTTGCCCACTCAAATCAAAGATTTTCTAACATTTAGGCCTAGGGCTCAAACTCACCTTTAATCCACCATTTTCAGTGAAATAATCACGGATTTCATGATAAACCAACGAATTAAGGTCAAGAAACTTACCCCCGATGATTTCCCGATGATATCCCAGCGTTTCCCCTTCTAAATCCTCTCTTGGAGCTCAAAAATGGCGTTTTTGTGTATGGGGGTCGCGAGTGTTATGTTCTAAACTTAAGCTCACTGCCAGACATTTTCCTTCATCGCGTTCGCGTGTCCTGTCACGCGTTCGCGATGCTCTAAACCGTTTACCCTTCGCGTTCGCGTGACTCCACTCGCGTCCGCGATGCACAGCCGGCTAACCCTTCGCGAACGCGGCGCTAGTCCAAGCGTTCGCGATGACCTTATTTCTCATCCAACACGCCTTGCTCTTCGCGAACGCGACACAGGGATCGCGAACGCGGTGCCTCCCCTTCTTCCACTACGCGAACGCGTGGCCTGTCACGCGAACGCGATGCTCTGCAGCACCCAGCCTACGCGAACGCGAACAAGGCCCTCGCGAACGCGATGGCTTAAATCTCGCCCAGTGATCTGCAGTTTTTCTGCAGACTTTTCATGTTCCAAAATGCCGGATGATGGTCCGAATTCATCCCGAGGCCTCCGGGACCCCAACGAAAACCACCAACATGTTCCAAAACACGATACGAACTTGTTCCAATCATAAAAACACCATCCTAAACATCAAAATCACCAATTACACACGGATTCAAGCCTAAGTTTCTTCAAAACATTCAAACTAACATTCGATCCAAAACCCAACCAAACGACGTCCAAATGACCTGAAAATTTGCGGACATATCCAAAATCACATAACGAAGCTACAGAAATTGTCGGAAATCCATTCCGACCCCCGGATCAAAATCTCACCTATCGTTCGGATTCGCCAAAATTTCAACCTTCGGCATTTCAAGCCTAATTGAGCTACGGACCTCCAAAATACATTCCGAACGCGCTCCCAACCCCGAAATCACCTAACGGAGCTAATGGAACCATCGGATTTCCGTTCCGAGATCGTCTTAATACTGTTCCGGCTACGGGCCATTTTCTAGCTTCAAAGCTCTTATTTAGGGACTAAGTGTCCCAAAATGCTCAAATTTTCAGAACCGACTCTCCCGGCAACCCACAATAGCAGAAATGAACTTAGGGGAACCGTTAAATTAGGGATTGGGGCGTAATTTTCTAAAACGACCGGTCGGGTCGTTACATCTTCCCACACTTAAAGATTCGTTCGTCCTCGAACGAGCATAGAAAACATACCTGGAGTAGTGAAAAGATGAGGGTACCGGCTGCGCATATCCTGCTCGGTCTCCCAAGTCGCCTCCTCGACCGGCTGGCCCCGCCACTGAACCTTTAACGAAGCGATGTTCTTTGACCTTAGCTTTCTGACTTGCCTGTCTAGAATGGCTACCGGCTCCTCAACATAAGACAGATCCTTGTCTAGCTGAACAGATGTGAAATCCAACACATGCGACGGGTCACCATGGTATCTCCGGAGCATGGAGACATGAAATACGGGGTGAACTCCGGCTAGGCCGGGAGGTAAGGCCAACTCATAAGCAACCTCCCCAACACGCCTCAAAATCTCAAAAGGGCCAATAAATCTAGGACTCAGCTTTCCTTTCTTTCCAAACCTCATAACACCCTTCATGGGCGAGACTCGAAGTAGAACCCGCTCGCCAACCATAGACGCCACATCGCGAACCTTCTTGTCCGCATAACTCTTCTGTCTAGACTGGGCTGCACGAAGTCTGTCCTGAATCACCTTGACCTTGTCCATAGCCTCCTGAACCATATCAGTACCTAGCAACCCGGCCTCGCCCGGCTCAAACCAACCCACGGGAGACCTGCACCTCCTACCATATAGGGCCTCGTACGGTGCCATCTGAATACTAGACTGGTAGCTGTTGTTATAAGCAAACTCCGCCAGTGGCAAGAAGTGATCCCATGAACCTCCAAACTCAATCACGCACGCACGGAGCATATCCTCCAAAATCCGAATAGTGCGCTCGGACTGCCCATCAGTCTGGGGGTGAAATGCTGTGCTCAGCTCCACCCGAGTACCTAACTCCTGCTGTACAGCTCTCCAGAACCGTGAAGTGAACCTGAGTGCCTCTATCTGAAATGATGGAAACTGGAATACCATGCAGCCGAACTATCTCCTTGATATAGATCTCCGCCAGTCGCTCCGATGAATAAGTAGTGCTCACCGGTATAAAATGGGCGGACTTGGTCAACCGATCCACAATAACCCAAATAGAATCAAACTTCCTAATAGTCCGTGGAAGCCCAGATACAAAGTCCATGGTGATGCGCTCCCATTTCCACTCTGGAATCTCAATCCGCTGCATCAATCCACCCGGGCGCTGATGCTCATACTTCACCTGCTGGTAGTTGAGGCATCTGGAAACATAATCAATTATATCCCTCTTCATCCGCCTCCACCAGTAATGCTGTTTCAAGTCCTGATACATCTTCGCGGCTCCCGGATGGATGGAATACCGCGAGCTATGGGCCTCTGCTAGAATCCGCTCTCGAAGATCATCCACATTAGGCACACAGATACGCCCCTGCATCCTCATAACTCCATCATCCCCGATGGTAACATCTCGAGCATCATCACGCCGAAATCTATCCTGAAGGACAAGCAAATGAGGATTGTCGAATTGACGCTCCCTGATGCGGTCAAATAGAGAAGACCGAGAAACCACACAAGCCAGAACCCGGCTGGGCTCCAAAAGATCCAGTCTAACAAACTGCCTGGCCAAAGCCTGAACATCCATCGCCATAGGCCTCTCCGAAGCTGGTAGATATGCTAAACTCCCCAAACTCTCTGCCCGACGACTCAAGGCATCAGCAACCACATTAGCCTTGCCCGGATGATAGAGAATAGTAATATCATAGTCCTTCGGTAGTTCCAACCATCTCCTCTGACGCATATTCAGGTCTTTCTGCTTAAGCAAGTGATGCAAGCTCCGGTGATCAGTGTAGATCTTACAAGGAACCCCATATAAATAATGACGCCAAATTTTCAAGGCGTGAACAATGGCAGGCTAGCTCCAAATCATGAACAAGGTAATTCTTCTCATGCACCTTTAGCTGTCTCGACGCGTAGGCAATCACCCTACCGTCCTGCATCAATACCGTACCGAGTCCAACTCGTGAGGCATCACAATATACAGTATAGGACCCTGAACCCGTAGGCAACATCAATATAGGGGCCGAAGTCAAAGCTGTCTTGAGCTTCCGAAAGCTCGCCTCACACTCGTCTGTCCACTGAAAAGGGGCACCCTTTTGGGTCAATCTAGTCATAGGTGCTGCAATCGAAGAGAACCCCTCTACGAAACGACGGTAATAGCCCGCCAAACCAAGGAAACCGCGAATCTCAGTAGCGGAGGAGGGTCTGGGCCAACTCTGCACGACCTCCACCTTCCTCGGATCTACTCGAATACCATCACTCGATACCACGTGGCCCAAAAATGCCACCGAACTCAACCAGAATTCACATTTAGAGAACTTGGCATAAAGCTGCTTCTCCCTCAGGATCTGAAGCACTATTCTTAAATGCTGCTCGTGCTGTTCCCGGCTCCGAGAATATATTAGAATATCATCAATGAAGACAATCACGAATGAGTCCAGATAAGGCCTGAACACACTGTGCATCAAATGCATAAAGGCTGCTGGGGCATTAGTCAGCCCAAAAGACATCACGAGGAACTCATAGTGACCATACCGGGTCCCGAAGGCAGTCTTCGGGATATCTGGCTCCCGAATCTTCAGCTGGTGATACCCAGAGCGCAAATCAATCTTAGAAAACACATGTGCGCCCTGTAGTCGGTCAAATAAATCATCAATACGGGGCAAAGGATACCGGTTCTTCACTGTAACCTTGTTCAGCTGACGATAGTCAATACACATACGCATAGAACCGTCCTTTTTCTTCACAAACAATACAAGAGCACCCCAAGGCGAAACACCGGGTCGAATAAAACCCTTGCCCAATAACTCCTGTAACTGATCCTTCAACTCCTTTAATTCAGGAGGAGCCATACGGTACGGTGGAATAGAAATGGGCCGAGTGCCCGGCAACAAGTCAATAGCAAAGTCAATGTCTCTGTCAGGCGGCATGCCCGGAAGATCAGCTGGAAATACATCAGCAAAGTCACGTACCACATGAACAGAATCAATAGAGGGAGTGTCAACACACTGACGTCCCGCACATAGGCTAGATAAGCAGCACACCCCTTCTCAACCATACGCTGAGCTCTGAGAAAAGAAATAACACGGCTAGGGGTGTGATCTAGAGTACCACTCCACTCAATACGTGAAATGCCTGGCATAGCCAGCGTCACGGTCTTGGCGTGACAATCAAGAATAGCATAATGGGACGACAACCAGTCCATGCCTAGAATAATATCAAAATCGACCATCCCGAGCAATAATAGATCCGCTCTGGTCTCAAAATCACAAATGGTAACCAAACACGACCGATACACACGGTCCACAGCCAAAGAATCACCCACCGGAGTGGAAACATAAATGGGGCACTCAAAGAATCCCGAGGCACACCCATATGAGAAGCAAAGTAAGAAGACACATATGAAAAAGTGGAACCAGGGTCGAATAGAACCGATGCCTCCCTGTGACTAACCATAATAATACCTGTGATAACAGAGTCAGATGCAACAGCCGCAGCGCGATCAGGAATAGCATAGAATCTGGCCTGTCCCCCTCTCGAGGGCGGCCTCTCGAACCCTGACCCCCGCCCCTGGATGGCTGGGCAGATGGAGTGGCAGCTTGAGTTGGAACGGTGGCCTGCTAACCCTGTAGAGCATGCTGAGGCTGTGAAGTCTGTGAAGGCACACCCGTCCCGCGCCCGGGGCACTCCCTAACCAGGTGGCGAGTATCCCCGCACTCAAAACAAGCTCGGGGAGGACGCGGTGGCTGTGACTGACCGGCCTCACCCCCACTAGTCTGACCCCTGGAAGGACCCCGCGCAGGAGGTGCACTGGAAACTGGGGGAACATAATAAGGCTCCTGAGATGCTGGAAGGCCTGGAGTACTACCGGCTGCGGGTAATGCCGAGTGAACTGGTCGACCAGAATAACCTCTGCCAAAACGACCGGCTGATGAAGTGCGGGCACCACAGAAATGACCCGACTCACGAGACCTCTTGGCCTCTCTCTCCCTCCGCTCTCTAGGGAGCATACTCTCGATCCTCTTGGCAATGCTAACTGCCTGCTGATAAGATATATCTGTCTCAAGCTCTCTGGCCATGCCGGATCGGATAGGCGGAACAAGGCCCTCAATAAATCTCCGCACTCGCTCCCGAACCGTGGCTACCAAAGCCGGTGCATGCCTGGCTAGGCGGGTGAAACTGATAGCATACTCTGATACTGACATGGAGCCCTGTCGCAACCGCCCAAACTCCGAGCGCCAAGAATCCCTAAGGCTCTGTGGAACAAACTCCCTCAAAAACAGATCTGAAAACTGCGTCCAAGTCAATGAAGCAGACTCCTCTAGACTATCCAACTCATACGTGCGCCACCAATCATAAGCGGCCCCACGAAACTGAAAAGCAGTGAAGGAAACCCCGCTGGTCTCCACAATCCCCATAGTACGAAGAATACGATGACACTCCTCTAGAAAACCCAATGCATCATCTGAAGCCAAACCACTAAACACTGGAGGGTCATATTTCTTGAACCTCTCCAATCTACGCTGCTCGTCCTCGGAGGCAGCTGGTCCACCTCCGGACCGTGCTCGGGGCAGCAGGAGGCATAACCAAAACATCCGGAACTTGTCCCACCGGCACACGCCGCTCCGGTGTAACGGCCGCGGGAGTCCGGGCCCCTCCCCCGCCCGAGATGTAGCCGCAACAAGAGGAAGCAATCCTCCCCCGGGCTAAAGTGGTATACATACTCATGAACCGAGCCAGTGGTCTCCCGTAGTGCCGGAGTAGTAGTAGCTGTAGTCGGTGTACCGTGTGCCTCGCGCTCCAACCTCGGTCTACCCGTGGCACCTCGGCCGGCGCGCGCGCGGTGCCGTGGCTGCACCTCGGGCGCGTCCTCGTCCTCTACCTCGGCCCCGGCCTCCGACGGCAGCAACAGGGGGCGCGGGTACCTGATCATCGCGAGTAGATCGTGTCCTCACCATCTGTGAGAGAATAGAAAGCATTAGTTTAGATTTTTGATGTCAAAAATGTCGCACGACAAGGAATCCAAAAGAAACGAAGAGTTTCCTAAACAGTTACATAGCCCCTCGTAGATAAATACAAACGTCTCCGTATCGATCAGCAAGACTCTAAGTAACCGGTCTGTGTCCCGTGACTCCTATGAACCTAGAGCTCTGATACCAACTTGTCAGGACCCTAGTTCACCAATTGTGAACATGTCGTGATGGCACCCAATCCCCCACGACTAGGTAAGCCTAACACGTTGCGGAATCTATAAGTTATAAATACTTAAATAAGAAACAGCGGAAAATAACATAAAAGATATGTAATCCGTGCCGCTTGGCACATACATCCGTCACACAATGAATAAAACACTACCAAGATCCGGAACCCCACGGTAACACAGACTAAAAGGGAAATACAACTGTGGCTCTACGTGTAAAGAGTATCTAACAACGAAATGAAGAAAAATGTCAACTAGTAATACTAGAATAGAAGGGAAGCCTCCGGATCCGCGGACGTAGCAGATCATACCTCGAAGTCTCCCAGAAAGCTGCAGAATCACCTAGTACGAGCCTGCTCTGATGTACCTGGATCTGCACAACAAAAGTGTGCAGAAGAGTAGCATGAGTACACCACGGCGGTACTCAGTGAGTGCCAAGCCTAACCTCGATGGAGTAGTGACGAGGAAGGTCAGGGCCCTACTGAGAAAACAATAATATAATGATGATAACAAAATAAACAGCTTAAATGATAATAATTTCCGAAATAACAACATTATGATGATTACTGCAACTGTCTACAATTAAGCTAACAACAAATAACCAACTCAAATAAACAAATCCAGGATCCGTGGGAATTGAACCCACAGTCCCATTCTCAGTACCTCTGGGTCTCCGGGAATCGAACCCGCAGCCCATGTCTCAATAATATCTCAATAACTCAGGATCTCCGGGAATCGAACCCGCAGTCCCTTCCAATAAGTCAGGATCTCGGGAATCGAACCCGTAGTCCACATTTCAATAATCTCAGGATCTCGGGAATCGAACCCGTAGTCCACATTTCAATAATCTCGGGATCTCGGGAATCGAACCCGTAGTCCACATTTCAATAATCTCAGGATCTCGGGAATCGAACCCGTAGTCCACATTTCAATAATCTCAGGATCTCGGGAATCGAACCCGTAGTCCACATTTCAATAATCTCAGGATCTCGGGAATCGAACCCGTAGTCCATAACCACAGCAAGTAAAGGAATACACAGAGAGAAGTATAATATGCCTAATGATAACTTCGCCGATGAACAGCGCCAGCGATTACCAAGAAAACTCAAGTAAGTCAATTAAGCAACTGGACAGTTAGATCCTATCTAACTGTTCTTTTATAACTACTACCGGGTAGGAATATCTAATTTAACAGTTAAAAACAGTATTATCACTCATTGAACATTTTGAATAAGTATGTGTTCAAACAACCAGCGCATGTACACGCCCGTCACCTCGCGTACAAGGCATTTAAAGTATCACAATAATATCCTAGGGGTGGAAGTCCCCCACACGAAGTTAGACAAGCCACTTACCTCAATTCCGGTACAAAACCGCTAAGTAATAACCCTCTTGCCACGAATGTCGGCCTCCACAAGTGTAGAATCCGATAAAAATCAATAGAATCACATCAAAATAGGCCAATTGGGCATTACCCAATCAAAATAACTCAAAATACACCAAAACCCACAAGTTGCCAAAACCCGACTTTCGGTACGCTTATCGAAAAATCAAGAAAATTATATATTCAGGTTCCTTATCTCAATACGAGTCTAGGCATATAAAATTTACCAAAATCGGACTCCATTTGCCCACTCAAATCAAAGATTTTCTAACATTTAGGCCTAGGGGCTCAAACCCACCTTTAATCCACCATTTTCGGTGAAATAATCACGGATTTCATGATAAACCAACGAATTAAGGTCAAGAAACTTACCCCCGATGATTTCCCGATGATATCCCAGCGTTTCCCCTTCAAAATCCACTCTTGGAGCTCAAAAATGGCGTTTTTGTGTATGGGGGTCGCGGGTGTTATGTTCTGAACTTAAGCTCACTGCCAGACATTTTCCTTCATCGCGTTCGCGTGTCCTGTCACGCGTTCGCGATGCTCTAAACCGTTTACCCTTCGCGTTCGCGTGACTCCACTCGCGTCCGCGATGCACAGCCGGCTAACCCTTCGCGAACGCGGCGCTAGTCCACGCGTTCGCGATGACCTTATTTCTCATCCAACCCGCCTTGCTCTTCACGAACGCGACACAGGGATCGCGAACGCGGTGCCTCCCCTTCTTCCACTACGCGAACGCGTGGCCTGTCACGCGAACGCGATGCTCTGCAGCACCCAGCCTACGCGAACGCGAACAAGGCCCTCGCGAACGCGATGGCTTAAATCTCGCCCAGTGATCTGCAGTTTTTCTGCAGACTTTTCATGTTCCAAAATGCCGGATGATGGTCCGAATTCATCCCGAGGCCTACGGGACCCCAACGAAAACCACCAACATGTTCCAAAACACGATATGAACTTGTTCCAATCATAAAAACACCATCCTAAACATCAAAATCACCAATTACACACGGATTCAAGCCTAAGTTTCTTCAAAACTTTCAAACTAACATTCGATTCAAAACCCAACCAAACGACGTCCAAATGACCTGAAAATTTGCGGACATATCCAAAATCGCATAACGAAGCTACAGAAATTGTCGGAAATCCATTCCGACCCCCGGATCAAAATCTTACCTATCATTCGGATTCGTCAAAATTTCAAACTTCGGCATTTCAAGCCTAATTGAGCTACTGACCTCCAAAATACATTCCGAACGCGCTCCCAACCCCGAAATCACCTAACGGAGCTAATGGAACCATCGGATTTCCGTTCCAAGATCGTCTTAACACTGTTCCGGCTACGGGCCATTTTCTAGCTTCAAAGCTCTTATTTAGGGACTAAGTGTCCCAAAATGCTCAAATTTTCAGAACCGACTCTCCCGGCAAACCACAATAGCAGAAATGAACTTAGGGGAACAGTTAAATTAGGGATTGGGGCGTAATTTTCTAAAACGACCGGTCGGGTCGTTACAAGATCCCTCGCCATTCAAGTAAGTACACCCAATTCGAACTAAAATTTGGGCCACATAAAGTTCGGCCCCAGTCGAAGCACAAGGTCGCATTCCCTACCATCACGGCCAGTAGTTCGACCACGCCCGAAGACTGAGGCTAATTGCCACTATCGCCAAATAATGGCCACAACTTATTTACACCAAGTAAAAGAGAAGCGATAAACAAAATGCGCTTAATCACGGCCAAGGCCGTCACCGCTAAATAGCTGACCTAGTCTATGACTAAGGCAAGCAAACGACTCGACGACACTCGAAGGAACCTACCTAGCGAAGTGCCAACATTATTGTGGTCAAGGCCATCGTCACCATTATGGTCAAAGACATAGGGAAAGGTAAAAAATAAATACCAGGCAGAACAGAGGAAAATAAAATCGCATATATTTACATCTTTAATTACAACGGGTCATCCCCGCTTACACTCGGCCAAGGCTGGTAAATGAGAAGGAAAGAAAAAAAAACAAAAAAAAGTTAGCCAAACGTCAACGAAAACAAGAAAAGTATAACAAATCCTTTTCACTCGGCGCCACCCATGCCACCACCAACATCACCAATGCCCTCAGCACCAGCATCAACCCTTGGTGTAGCTGGATCAAAGCTGCAGTCGACACGGGCCTCACGAGCCTTTTGACGCGCTCCTGCATAAGAGGCTTCATGTACAACGCCGGCCTCCCATAGTCTCCTGGACACGTCAAATTGAGCCTCGGCAAATGTCCAAAGATCACGGAGCCAGGAAGAAAGAGGTAGCCTGATACCTCAAGCGCTGGTTCTCGACCTCTATGGCCGTAATCTGATCTGCCGCAGTCTGGGCATCCCATTCATAGACGCCAATGTGTTCCTCCAGCGCTCCCTCTCGAAAGGCCGCAACAGCCCTCTCCAGCTCCCGTCCCCGTTCATGAACGCGGTCCGCCATCTCCAGCTTTCCGACCCTCGACACGGCGTCCCTCGCCTGCAGCCTCAAAGCAGCGACCTCGTCTCCAAAACGACCACCTTCCTGGTCAAAGTTTCAAAGGCCTCTGCCGCCCTGGCCCGATCTTGGCGTCCCCTCTCAGCAGCAGCCCTTCTCCCGGCTTCCATCTCCTTGTTTTTTTATGATGAAGCTGCTCCTCTAGAGTATTAACCCTGCCAAGGGGTTGCTGCATTTCACGTTCTCGCCTCGCCTCGCCAGCTCTTCGACGAGGCCCCAGTTCCGAGGGTCGTTCCTCATACGCTCACGTATCCCACGGCACCAGTCGTGGTAGCGATGGTACTTCTCCCATGCCCGCAAGAAAATCTTCGAATGGACGTTAGCTCGGCGGATGCTCTCCACCTCCAACAAAAATAGCTACAAGAACGAAGCAATAATCAGAAAAAAAATCAACCAAGTGAAACAAAGAGAAACTAAGTTACCACACGTACCGTCAGGCCCTACTCGGCCGCCTCTCCCATCAGCCCGACGTCTGAGATGACTTTCAATGACTTGCTCCTCGCCTCCGAGCACAGAACCTCGAACGAAGGCACCATATTCTCCTCTTGAAGCAGCAAGTTTTGCTCAGTAGGGATCTTAATGTAACAGAACTACTCTTTCTCATGCACCGTTGTGCAGGTATGGCCGTCCTGAAGCATGTGGACATCGTCAGGTCCAGGTCGGACTCAGAGTCAGACCCTTCGCTTACGGTACCCCTCCCTCTTTCCGTCGATTGGGAAGTCGAGGCTCCCGCCACTGCCAACACAATGGTGCCTGATTCTCCAACCAAATCAGTTGCTGGGGAACTACCTCCCCTCTCAGCAACTGGAACTGATGTTTGAATTGCCGAAGCGATAATGTCACCTTGGCCTGAGCAACATTTCTGGAGGAACTACTTGCCATTTTCTGATCAAAGAGATCGGAAAGAAGTAAGAATCAACTAATGAAGATGGAGATTACAACAACCGAAGAGCAACAACAACGACGAACTAGCTAAGCGAAGAAATTTCTTTAGAGATTTCTCTTAAGCAAATTACAAAAAGTGAGAAACTAACGCCTCAACCCCTTATTTATAAACAACACAGGTGACTCTCACGAATTCCAATAGTCATCATTAATTGCTTGCCCAACCGCAAAACTGTCCGATTCTACAGAAACATGTGTTATAACAACAGAACTCCATGAAGCGGCTTTTCAGTCGCCAACCGGCGCTTCGCCATCGAAATGGTTATAATGATTCGAGAACGTTCCGGTAACGTCCTGCGTACTTCCAAAACTTTGGACGTCGCCGAAACACATGGTAAGTAAGTTTATACTCCCCCTGGCCGCGATGATTAAATAACATCGACGCCATACAAAAATAATGGTCGTCGACAAAATAATCACGGCTATCTCCAACAAACAAAAGGTTGCGGCCACCCCCACTGTATAGATAGTTACGACCATCCTCTCATATGAACAGGCAGCTACGACCATTCCTAACATATACGCGGCTAGGCCCTCTCCCAAGAGCGAATATTTAAGATCCTTGACAACATGCAACCTTCACGGCTAAGCCATTCACCATTGTAGGGCTATGGCCATCTCCAATATGTAAACGGCTAAGGCCGTCCACAATGTTAAGGCCTACGGCCATCTCCAGTATGTAAACGGCTAAGGCTCTGTCCACAATGTTAAGGCCTATGGCCATCTCCAGTATGTAAACGGCTAAGGTTGTCCACAATGTTAAGGCCTACGGTCATCTCCAGTATGTAAACGGCTAAGGCCGTCCATAATGTTAAGGCCTACGACCATCTCTAGTGTGTAAACGGCTAAGGTCGTCCACAATGTTAAGGCCTATGGCCATCTCCAGTATGTAAACGGCTAAGGCCGTCCACAGTATTGAGGCTACGACCATTCCTAATAAATAGGTGGCTACGGCCATCCTCAAAATGTATGCAAGCAACTCGACTACGATCGAAGTTACTCACATGGGCAAGGTTATCAACACAAAATGACTAAGGCCATTCACTTCAACGGCATAATCTCCCACATAAAAACGGCTAGGGCCATTATTGAGCTCGACCGAAACTGCTTCTAGAAAAGTCCGCTCATCAAGCTCAGTCAAGGAACAACCTCGATAAGCGGAGGGACTAACTGTATGGGTCAAAATATGACCTCGAGATAATTAATGAGACTAACTATGTCCTAAGCTAATTCGAAGTTAACAAATGGTATGACCATTTATTAACTACGATACCCGATCATCAGCCAACTCGATCATTAAGGCTATGGCATTTCCGCCATCGTAAGGACGGAACCTGAGCATAGTCACAGCCGTCAGTACCAGCTCACGCATCTTATGCATATAAATACTAAGAGAATGAACTCTAGAAAGGGGGCTGCTTCCTCTTCTTCTTCACCACTACTCCAAAGAAAGGGAGAACACACAACAATACCCCTCATATTACGGGAGAAAAGAATATCATTGTAAGGCTCTGAACATCTCTATGGAGAAACAGACCAAACAAATATTCATCAATAAAAGATCTCTACACATTTCTTTCTAATGAATAACATTTGTCTCTTGTATTTTTCATTTGGTCTTTTGATTATTACGATATGCTATGATTGGCCCTCAATCTATTTTCATTGTTTTATGCTTGCAAAGTATGTGACAACTTCGAGCTAAACAACATTCTTTCTCTACTTGCTGCAATAAGAGTTTTAAACTACTCATTTTGATTGATTGTTCTACAAATCATTCACTTTCAGGGGAAGAACGTGCTGGTGCCTGTTTTACTTTGACTCAGTCAGTATAGTAGTTATCAGGTTCGTTATGACTATGCACTGATGTTCACTAAAATAACAAAGTAGAAAGCAAGATTGCGTTTTTTTAAATTTAAACTTTTATCTTATGGGTTGACAAACTACTTTGCTATCAAATAAGTAGCAATCAAAATGAATGGACCAGCAACTACGAAACACTGATAACTCACTGTGGAAACAATTATATACTGAAGTATTAGAAGATGGAGGAATGTACAAGGCACTGTTTCTTTATTCTGGCAAAAAAGGCCTGCAATTGTTTCAAAAAAATAGGAAGGACTTCAGCTCAAAACTGTTATCTTGCCATACAGAGTCCAATAGAATAAGAAACATAAACCTTTCTCTACAATCATTTCGTGAACCTAATGACTGCCTGTTGATTTCGTGTCTTCTTCCAAGATGGTTCGCTAATGCTCTTACTCGTTCACCCATCTTGATCTCGTTGCTCAAATATCCTTAAAATCCATCTGTCAACTAGTTTGTTGTACAACTGGCTCCATCTTTTAGAGAACAAAAGTGGTAGAAAGATGATCCCAATGCCAAAAGCAAATCCTAACATAAGGCTTAAATAAATCTCCGCCCTTGAAAATAAATTCTCCTCCTCAAATTCTGGCTCTGAAGGTGCTACTGCTGAAATATTTTTGCAAGTTCTATTCAGCTGAAACCCGCATAGCCCCTTGTTTCCTCTGAAACTTTCCGCAAAGGTATCAAATTGGTTACTTCGTGGTATCACTCCAACCAGTTCATTATATGATAAATTTAAGACGGAAAGAAATGTGAGGCTAGCAAGCTTTTCTGGGATATTTCCATCTAACTTGTTAAATGACAGGTCCAGTGATCCCAATTGCTTCAGATTTCCAAATGCTGGAGGGATTTGACCTGTGAGATTGTTGTGTGAAATATTCAGCAGATAAAGTGATTTGAGATCTCCAACTGTCTCCGGTATGTTCCCCACAAAATTGTTACTAGAAAAATCGATGGAGATGAAGAAGACGGCGATCTTTGCCAATGTAAGGTTTTGCCCTTTAAGAAAAAGACCGACTCTATCCTGATAGTAAATTGCACTAACAGATGCAGACTCAAAATGCAAGTAATCAAAGTGTGAATACGCTATAGCTGGATCAACAGTCATTGCATTTAGCTCCAAGAATGAATTTCGGGATAGAATGCCCCCTAAATTATTGGAAGCTAGGTCAATGATTTGAAGAGCTGACCAGTTGGAACTCACTCCAGAGCAATCAATGTTCCCATGGAAACGATTGAAGCGTAATGCAAGTACGCGCAAATTGGATAAGTTTCTCGACCAGCAGGGGAAGGTATCCCTGATCTTGTTGTTTCCCAGATTCATTAGCTTTAGATTTGTGCAGTTGGACAAAGAACGAGGAAGCTGACCTGATAAAAGATTCTGACTGAGATCAAGGCTTTGTAACTGACAATTATGAGAAAAATTTCGAGGTATATTTCCTTCAAGTTTGTTTTTTCCCAGGTTCAATACTTTCAGTGTGCTGCTCATTTCTGCCAAACATGAAGGTATTGTGCCATTCAATCTATTGTTAGACAAATCAAGTACTTCAAGATAGCTGTCCTTGCAGATTGAAGAAGGGATATTGCCAATAACTTTGTTGTTTGCAATTGAGAAGAACCAAGCAATTTCAAGATAATTGCCAAAGTCGGGCGGCATCAAAGTAGCAAAGTTATTGTTGGAGAAGTCCACGTATTTAACTGCTATTGGTGGTAGTGGAATATCTCCAGTGAGCAGATTTGAATGCAGATCAAGGAAATCTAGAATGCCAAATCTATAAGGCTCTTGAAAATGTGTGAAGTGATTGCCAGAAAGATTCAGAAAACGTAGATTTCCATCATTGATTTCCCACAACCAATTTGGTATTTCACCACTAAGTTGGCTGCTTGAGAGATCTAGCATCTGCAGCCTGGATTGGTTCTTGAGGAAGGAGATACTCTGCAGGTTGCACGCCATCAAGAATAAACCACCAAGCTGGGGGAGCAAGGCAAGTTCTGATTCACTAATATTTGTGTCAACTGATAAGCTGTTGCGGGATAGATCAAGGCTTCCAAGGTTATTGAGCTTTGTAAACTTCTTCAAGTGCACAGTTCCATTGAATTTGTTGGATGAAAGTTTAAATGTTCCGAGCTCGTGTAGCTCAAAGAAAAACTCAGGTATTGGCCCTTCCAATTTGTTGGCACTCAAGTCAAGAGTTACCAGTGGAGAAGTAACATTTTGTAGTTCAGTTATTTGGCCAGAAAATTTGTTGTTGGACAGATGTAAACTCGCAAGTGAGGGTAGGTAAAACAATGACGATGGAATGACCCCAGAAAGTGAATTGTTACTCAAGTCAAGATACTCAAGATTCTCATGGCCTTCCCAGTCGGATGATATTCCTGTTAAATTATTTCCAGCAGAGGTTATATAAGTGAGGTTCTTGGACAGTTTAAAAGTTGGGAAAGAACCAGTGAAGCTATTCCAGTTGAAATCCAGATAAGAAAGCTGGGTAAGATTTTCCATAGAAGATGGAATTGGACCTGTAAAATTACATAACCTAAGGTCAACATGCGACAACATGCTAAGGTTCTCAATGGACGTGGGTATACTTCCTGAGAGTCCTGTGTAGCTTAGATCCAGAGTGCGTAGAGATCCATTTGAAGGAAATTCAGGTAAAGAACCTACAAGCATTTCATTTTGTGCTAAGTCAATAGTCTGTAGAGTTGGTACCTGGAATATCTTCTGAGGCACTTCTCCTATCAAGTTGCAGGAACTTAGACTCAAGACAGTTAGATTGGATAAGTCCAAAAAGAACTCTGGAATTGGAGCAGATAAATTGTTCACATCAAGACGGATAACGGAGAGAAACTTAAGATTTGCTAATGGGTTGATACTGCCCGAGAACGATTCATGGCTAAGGTCAAGACCAATAATTTGCCCTGCATCATTGCAGGTGATGCCTTGCCACTGACAGCATTCAATCCTCTGATTCCAATTCACCAGCTTGGTGGATATTTCAGAATCATAAGTAAGATTATTTCTGAGCTGCAGCAGCAACATCTTCTGATCCTGAAGACATTTGCTGGAATTAGCTGCCATTGCATCATTCATTTTATTGCAGATAGAGAGTAGTAGGATGAAGAAGAGCTGGGAAAACATTTGACTTCTCATTTGGACTGTGAGCAGAAAGGGAAAATTGAGGCTGCTAACAGATAAATAATTTGATTATTTTAATTTTAAGTAGAACAAGATGATTCATGTCAGTTAATTCATATTTGAAAAGCGTTGTGAAACCGTGTGGAACAGTTACCAGAAAGGAAAGTTGAAGCTTTTACTAGCAATAACTTGTCTAAGGCGAGTGGAATCATCCCCGTCGAAATAAGCAACTTGATGCTTTTCTTGATATTAGTCCTTTCTTTATTATCCTTTTTCATGTTTGGTTTAAAAGGCTATTTTATATTATAATTAAAGTGGTAGTGCAGGTAGCGGCTGCTCTTGGGCAGCATTACAAAAAGTTCTAGGAAGAAAAGTAAGTGCACTATTGTGCGTTGCTACACTATGTCTAATAGTACTACTATTACTATGGAGTCGGTGATGATGGAAACCTCTGTTGGAGATATTGCTTCTTTATTATCCTTTTGAATGCAGTACTATGATTAATCAGTTAACTATTTTCTTATTTTCTATAGGGTGGAGGAAACAGACCCATATAATTCTAAACGGGATGGCCCATGTTAAATGGTACACGGGATGGTATGGAATGCCTATTTTGTCCCGTTCATCTTGTTTCGTCGCTGATAAACTTGATTCTTATCTTAATCAAGGATTGGAAGTATTAAAAACGAAGAAGGCAACGAACAACTTTTGGCGTGGTGGAGGAAGCGTGGCAAAGCTTTTCCAACACTTTTAAAATAGCCCGAGATATCATGGTTATTCAAGCATCATCAATAGCATCGGATAGTGCTTTTAGCGCGACAAGATTTCAAATCGAAAATTATAACTTTTTGGAGTTTTTGATTTATCGAAAAAATTTAAAAAATCATCTTCAAGTGAAAATTGAAAATTTTATGGCCAAATACTGATTTCGAAAAATAGTGAAAACTTTTTGAAAGAATGTGAAATAATTGTTATGTCCAAACGGGCTCTAACTCTGCAAGAGTCGTAAAAATTGCGTATAGTAGCCACTGATTAGGGATGTGTTTAATTTTTATCCAAAAATTAAAATGCTCATCAAAAATAGCCACTGCTAATCGGTAAAACACATATTTGCCCTTTTGTATTTCGCTCATAATACCCAAAATCCCCCAAAACCCTTATTTCCTTACCCCGATTATTTTGAGAGCAGTTCCAAGTTTCAGGTTTCTCTTCTTCTTCGTTGCATGCAAAGTGAAATCTTCAGTTAAACTTCTTCTCCTTCATTTTCTCCGTCATCTATTCTGAATCGCGACTGGTAATATTATTTTTTTTATGCATTTTCGTTTTTCTTTCTGTGTAAGTTGGTTCAATGCCGTGTGAAATTTTAAAAATGAGCATTATATGTTGATTTAGTATCGTAGATGTAGTGTGATTCTGTTATTTATACATTTTTAGTGTGTGAAATTTGAAATGTGTTTGTGGTAGATTCAATATATTTGACTATGTAGGGATATTTTATAAAAATATGTAGGGAAATTCATAAGCTTACTGTGTTTATGAATTTTTAGTTAACTGTGTTCATGAAATATCAGGAAGAAACGACATTAAATTTTATAGTTGGAACTCAAAGTTAAGGACTAATTGTCCTTAACTTTGGAAGTTAAAAGTATAAGTTAAGGACTTTATTTCCTTAACCTTTGCACTTAAAATTTAAAGTTAAGGACTGTATTTCCTTAACTTTTAAACTAGAAATTTTAAGTTAAGTCCTAATCTTTTTTTGTTTTTCCTTCTTTTCTAGTATCATAATGGAAGCCGATCGTGTGTTTGATTTTGAGAATTGACGTAATTTTCTGGTATATTGGAAAGGAGATTTTAAATATAACGAAACCATTAAAAGTTTTCTGTCGAATAGCCAATGGAAGAAGTTGGGGGAAGTATTTTGGCAACTTTTTCAAATTACAAAGTGTAAAGTTCTCGGGCAAACTTATGCACTGTATATTACTTTCTGAAATTGTATGTAGTGAAGCTAATTCGATGACGTTCAAGGTATTTGATCGTGATATTAAGTTTACTCGTGATGCATTCCATATTATTACTGGTTTGAAGTGTTATTCGTCGCTAGATATGAAAGGGTTAAATGAGAAAGAGAATAGGCTTTTAAGAGTATATTTTCCCGGAAAGGACAAAATTGAGTTGGCTGATTTGTATAGTTTTATTTCTAGCCGCCCGCATGGTACATTTTCATCATTCGTTAGTAGTGATGATGATGCTTTGAAATTGGAAACACTGTATTTTGTTGCGTCGGTTTTGATGGGCAAGAGGAAAAATAGGAATGTGTCGAATCAAATAATGAAAATTGTCGATGATGAAGCACTGTGCGCTTCATTCAACTGGGGCTCTCTTGCCTACGAGACGCTATTAAAATTGTTGAAGAGTTGCTTGAAGGCAAATGAGAATGTGGTTGATAAGGAGAAAGAGAAAGAAAAAGAGTTGGATAGTTACACTTTAGTTGATTTTCCGTTTGCATTTTGTGTTTGGATTATGGAGGTACTCCCTATTTTCCAAGAGAAACAATTTGTGAACTTCAAGGAAAATGGTTATCTTCGAATGTTATGCTATTCTGAAATGAAGTCTCCACAATTTGATGCTCTTTGTAGAAAATATTTCCATAATGTACAAATAAGTTAATGTAATTACTATCTATTTTTTTGGTTATTTATTTTAGTTATGTTTACTTTTTCTTATATAATAGTTGTTTAAGTTGATTGAGGTGTCACCCTTTATTCCTGTGGAAGAAGATACAGAGCCTCTTTGTGTTGAGGAGCCAATTTCACAAGATCAAAGCTCAAGGTCTTCTTCCACACAATTTGATGAAGGCATATTTAAGGAAATTGTTAGAGTATGTGTTTCTGCCTTTGAATCGTATTAGTTTTTTATTTGATTATTTCTTGTTTATGAACACTTTTTTATTTATTTATATTATGTTTTTTGATTCAGAGATTGTCAGCAAGTTTTAAGAAGGATTTGCGAGCTGAAGTTACAAGAGTTAATCAGAAAATTGTTGTATCTGAAAAAAAGATTGAGAATGGAATCATGGTAATTTCAGTTATTCCAACTTTAGGATTTTGTGTCCTTAAATTTTGAATTTGAAATTGACATTTAAGGACTTCTTGTCTTTAAATTTTGAACTTGGAAATGAAACTTAAGGACTGCATGTCCCTAAGTTTTAAACTTGGAATTCAAAGTTAAAGACTTCTTGTCTATAACTTTGAACTTGGAATTCAAACTTAAGGTCTGCCTGACCTTAAGTTTTGAACTTGGAATTCAAAGTTAAGGATTGCATGTCCTTAAGTTTGAACCTGTCCTTATCTTTCTAACTTAGTTCCTTTCGCATGATTTAAAGAAAACTCTGGGATCAAAGCTTGATACTTTGATGAACATGTTTGGGAAAGCTGATCAGAGGAACACAGATAGAGAATCTAGTGTTCCAATTAGAAAAAAAGGATTTGATGATCATTGTCGTGCTACTGAGCCTACTGGTATAATTAACGAAGATGCACGTGTTGATGAACGCGATGATTTTGATTTTAGAGATGCACATTTAGATAATGAAACTGAAAATCTTACTGATATTGGGAAAGGTTAGATATAGATTTTATATTTTTTTCGTTGAAGTGTATATTCAATAGAGTAATACATATAAACTATGCATGTGCATGCAGAAGTTGAAGATGTAGGAGAATGTCAAGATCATGAGAGTCAACAAAAGAAAGGAGTGCCAGAAAAATTTTGTAGATTATGTGGATTGCAATCACAGGATGATTCAACAAGTCCATTGGGGACAAGTGTCAGTGAGATTGTATGCAAATGCTTAGAAGGGACATATGATCTCTTTACACCGTTGTCATACAAAGAATAATTTGGGGCTCAAACTTGTGCGAATCAAGGTTAGATAAAATTTTTATTATATATTATGTCTTAGTTTTAGTGAATTATCATAATGTGTATTAATTGCAAATGTTACCGAATCTTTTGAAGTAGTAATTGAAGAAGCTGGAGTGAGCGAAGAAGTTGGAGTGCAAAACTGGACTACAATATCAAGAGATATGCAGAAGTGAGATTGGTTCCAAATTTGTAGATGGAACATATGAAGATGATGATATAGCTCGGGATGATCTTGAATATTGCAAATGGTTAGCTAGTAATTTTTAAAATTTATATATGTTTGTTTTAATAAAAAATTATTAACATGTTAGTTGTTGTAAATATTTTTGCAGAATCTTGTGAATAAGCAACTAAAGAACATGTTGAACAAGTGAAAGATCAAGAAAATGTGCAACTGGAAGAAAAAGAAAATGTTGCACGCAATATCTTAGCTAAGTTGTCTCTTGAAAAAACAAAAGAAGTTAGTGTGGAGAAGACAAGTACTTATTTTGTCCTAAATACTATATTCATAATTAAAATTGTGTCTCTTCATGTGATTAGTTGCAGCAACTAATAGATATGTGTATATATATAGTGTCGCCAGCAGCGGGAAACAAAGAGGACACCAATGATGACGTTCTTAACAAATTTAAGAGGAAACGAAAAAGAAACATTATTGGTAATGATGGTCCGTCATTTTCTCTTCTTACTCCTACTCCTCCAAGTACTCAAATGGACATTGATGCGGCTTTAAATATTGAGGTTGAAGCAAATGTTGAAGAAGAACTTAGGAGAGGTAAAAGGAACAAGAAGCTAAACTGGTAATTGAAATCACCATTTGATAAAGAGAGAAAAGCAGTAAGTTCCAAGGCAGACAATCAAAATACTCCAAAGAGTTCATGTTGGATAAAATCAACATATACTCGTAGGTGTATTTTTCATTATGCCACAGAAGATGAAAAATTAATAAAGAAATTCACTGTGTGATGGGCAAGGAGAAAAGGAGAGGTCGCAAAAAAGAGTAAGTCTCTTAATGTGTTTCACTACATCCTTAACTTTTGTGATTATAAGACTAATTTTAGGACTAACTATCCCTAATTTATAGATTCACCTTTAATACTTAAGGACTGCATGTCCTTAAGTTTTGAACTTGGAATTCAAAGTTAAAGACAGACAGCCCTTAAGTTCTAAACTTGAATCTCTAAGTTAAGGATTAAGTGTCCTTAACTTTTGAACTTCATACTCAAACTTAAGGACTTCATGTCCTTAGCTTTTGAATTTTGAATTCAAACTTAAGGATAGACAGACCTTAAGTTTTAAACTTGAATCTATAAGTTTAGGACCAAGTGTACTTAGCTTTTGAACTTCTAATTCATATTTAATAATTGTCTGTAATTAATTTTCAACATGAAAGGCTAAGTTCAGGATTAAATTCTAACTTGATATTTTCAAAATTTTCAGGGGTCAAATTGAGTTTTATGTTGATAATAATAGTGTAAGGAAAACTTCATACAAATTGTATCATTAACATATCAGTAGCAAAATGTTCTTCCTTAAGCTTTCAGATAGCAAATTTGTTCTTGATGATAAGGTTAGATAATTCACAATGCACATTTTTTCTATTCTTAGTTTATCATTTTTAAATTATTTTATGACTGATGTATTTGTTTTATTTTTTGCCTTTTTATGAAGCATATTGACATTGCACTATATTATCTAAGAAAGAAGGAATGCTACCACCCTCGCGATCATCCTTTTCGATGCACAACTACTGATGTTCTTTTTGATAACTACATGACACTTGTGTATAATGATTTCAGTGAAGATGCTAGTGATGACTTTTGGTATGTTGGTGATAATCAGTTATTTCTGACACCATATATTTGGGGGGGACAGCCGTTGATGTGGAATTGCTTGGACTGAGGTTAATAAAATCTTTTTCCCATGTCGCCTTCCGTTAGAAGATGATAAAGCTGTGACACACTTTCTGTTGGGAGTATTGGACTTGAATCAGAAAAAGATTGATGTATACGATTCCATATACAGTGAGCCGTATGAGGGAGGAATGAACCACATGGAAATGTATGCACGGATGATCCCCACTTGCTAAAGTTTGCATAGTTTGACAAACATCACAAGTCTTTTGTCTTCAATAAATTTGATATACAATGGCAAAGATTACCACAACAAATTGGATCGTACGTCTTGTTATTAGTTATATTATTTATATGTACTTAAGATGTTGTTTTTTAATTCATTGCATATCTTCCATTTCTCGTAGGACCGATTATGATGCATTCTTTATCAAATTTATTGAGTTGCTGATGATTGGAAAAGACATTCAGCAGTTCCAACCTGAAGGCATTAAAGACTTTCGTCAATAACTTGCTCCTAATCTTTGGGCGCATGGTGAATGGAAAAAAATTTCTGGTTATGACACTCCACTAGAAAATATTGGTGATGATTATGAAAGTGAAAATGAAACTTTCTGTCCAAAGGAGATCTAAAGAAATTGTGGTGTTCTTTTGTAAAAAAAATGGTGTAAAAGCTACATGCCCCCTCAATTCTGCATGTTTAGGATACTTCTGAAAATATTGTGTAAATTTGTGGAAAGGCACTTATATTTTGTTGGCGTAGCGTAATTTTTTGTAACAACTATGCAAAATTAGTTATCAAGTGTTTTGGTACAATATTATAAATTTGTGAAAAGGCACTTATCAAGGTATCCTGTTATATATTTTGTTGTTTCTCTCAAGTATTTATTTCTCCATTAAGTTTGTTAGTATTAGTTCATGATAAAGTGTAAGAGACCTTTAAATTCAAAGTTAAGGACCAAATGTCCTTAACCTTTGAACTTGAAACCCAAAGTTAAGGACTCTTTGTCCTTAACATTTGAAAATGTAATTCAAACTTAAAGACTGGCTGTCCTTAACTTTTGAACTTGTATTTTAAACTTAAGGACTCGTGTAGTTAAGGACAAGAAGTCCGCAAGTATTAAACATGTAAGTATAAGTAAAGGATCTCATGGTACTATAACTTAGACAGTTGTTAAGTTATGAACATGATACTATAACTTAAGGACCTCATGTCCTTAACTTTTGAACTTGAAATTCATAGTTAAGGATGACAGTCCTTTAGTTTTGAACATGGTATAATAACTTAAGGACCTCATGTCCTTAACTTTTGAACTTGAAATTTAAAGTTAAGGATGACAGTCCTTAAGTTTTGAACATGGTACTATAACTTAAGGACCTCGTGTCCTTAACTTTTGAACTTGAAATTCAAAGTTAAGGACCGACAGTTCTTAAGTTTTGAAATTGGAAGTTGAACTTACTGAATGATGTTCGTAACTTTTAATTGTTGAACTCAAAAGAAATTAAAAGAAGTTCACAAGATAGAAATATTAAAAGTCGAGACATCCGCTCAAATTAGAGTCAATAAACATAAGTGGATATATCTACTATTTTCTATGCTTTCTTGAAAATGGATGGAGTGTTGGAGAATATATACACGTTGTTCTATTATGACCAATTCTTCTGCAATGACCACATTTGAATGTTATTTTTGATGGCTCGGTAGCAGGAATATGTCTTTTCTTTTGCCTTCTACCTTGTGGCACTTCGAAATCTGGAGGCTTAACAATTTGTGACTTGACGCTCTCTAGTACAATCCAAGAATCAGTATGTCCTATAGGATGTATTTGTCTTTCATATGTTTTCAGCCAAGATTCCTTTAAGTACCAGTGCGAACAAAAGTCGGACTTCTTGATGTTTCTCTTCTAGATAGCTGCAATTGCATGTTTGCATGGTAATTCATCAAATTGAAGTTGAAAACAATCACATGTTCTTTTGTTTAAGTCCACCAAGAAAGTTATTCCTTCTTCTTCAACTCTAGAACGCCAAGAATCAACACGGAAGACCTTCAATTTTGAAAACTTATATGTGAGTACATTATGCTAAATCATAATATAAACATAGAATATAATACTTACATTCAAAGTAAATGCTAAATCTATTCTTTTCGTCAATTCCTCCTACACCCAACAAGAAACATCACAAAATGTTCCTTCTGCTTTATTTCTTCTTTCATAAAACAAATATTGTAGCTTCAATTGAATGAAATCCATCATTCTTATTATAGGAAGCTCCCTTGCTTCAAATAGGAATGAATTCATCGACTCAACTATGTTTTTTGTGAACACGTCATATCTTCGTCGTGGACAACAAGAACGTGCCCATCTTTCCAGTGGTTCTTCCATCAAGTAGTCATAAGTATTTTTATCTACATTTGCAATATCTGACATGTATAGGTCAAATTCTTTGTGCATGTATATTCTTGCAACAGTTTGGAAAAGTTTTATGACATTACTTTTCACCTTCCTTCGCTTTAGGTTTTGCTCCAAATGATAGATGCAAATCTCATGATAGCTTTCAGGATATACCTTTGCAATGCCATTTGCAATAGCTTGATGCCTGTATGATAAAAAATCGAATTCTCACGGCTCTCAACTGCATTGCAAAGCTGACTAAAGTACCACTCATAGGAATTGTTGTTTTCGGATCCTGCTATTCCAAAGGCTAATAGAAAAATTTGGTTATTTGCATCTTTTGAAAATGAAATCATTAAAACACCACGATATTTTGACTTCAAAAAAGTTGCTTCAACAGCAATCACTGGTCTACAATGATTCCAACCAGCTATTGATGATCCATATGCATAAAACATATAAAGAAACCTGAAAATACAATATAAAACAAGGTTAAAGTACTTGAAGTTTAGGACAGTCAGTCATTAACTTACATTTACAAGTTATAAAGTTAAGGACATGTTATCCTTAACTTTTTTTTCAAAGTTCAAAACTTAAGGACTGGAAGTCCTTAACTTTTAGTTACAAGTTCAAAACTTAAGGATAGGTAGTCCTCAACTTCTGGTTACAAATCAAAAGTTAACAAGGTTAAAGACAGCATGTCCTAAATTGTTTACCCTGTTGTTGTCGTCTATCTTTATGTTAGTATAAGTTCCCGGGTTTTTACTTGTCATCATATACAAGTATGAACATAATAATTCATAATTTTATAACCCTCAGGGGTTGGCCTGGTGGCAATTGACTTGAGCCTTGGGGTTTGTTCCCTTTCAAGGTCTCTAGTTCGAAACCCACCGGGTGCAAATAATTTGACACCCGGTGCCAAATCAAAAAAAATAATTCATAATTTTCTTCGGGACTTTCTTTTATTAAAGTGAAAGCATGTTGAATAGCACGCCACGCCTTGTGATATCCAATGTCTAGTTCATGCAATTTTTGCATCTCTGCCATGACAAAAGCTTGTATAACTTCAAAACTTGGGTCCCGAACTTGCCATTTTGATGAGTGTACACTAAAGGTGTGTTGTGCGCCGGTCTTGGACCGGGACCGGACCGGGACCGCGTGCCTGGCGGTCCTGGCGGTCCTGGCGGGCCGGGCTTAGCGTGCCGGTCTTCTAGTGGGCCTAAAGCCCGTCATGGGCCGGTCCAACCCAATAGGACCGCGAGACCGGGACCGCGAAGACCGGGACCGGTCTTAGCGGGCCTGGTGGGCCTCAAGCGATCCTAACGGTAACAAATTAAAAAAAAAAAAAAAAAATGGCCCAACAGGCAGAATTGAAGAACTAGCCGTTGGACTCCAAATGTAGCCGTTTTTGGCTTTAAAAAATAGCCAAATGGTCCCCCAACTTTAATATAACCCCAAACTTTATATAATTACACTTTTTCCCAATTCTCAACTATAAATGCCCCCCCACCATTCTTTCATTTTAACTTACCAATTCATCAATCTATCTTAATCTCTCTCAATCTCTCTCAATTGCTTATATTATTATTCCGATTTTGTGAAATTTTGTGAAGTTGGTGAATTGAAGTATTCAAGTCTTTAAGTCTTCAACAATTTGCAATTTTCTATTTTGAAGAAGTTGTTCGTCAATTCGGTAAAGTCGTTCCAACTCTTAATTTTTAAGAATATATTTTGTGTGATTTTGTTTGCATAATTATAATTAAAATGGCATTTTCATTGAAAAAAATGTTTAGTGCTAAGGGAAAAGCTAAAATGGGTGAAAGTAGTCGTCAACCAACTAACCTTCCCCCCCCCGGTTCCCCGACCTACCCGTCCTAGTGGTCCAATTATTCTTGATAGTGATAATCCCTGTTTTCAATTTAGCGATACTGAATTTTGTCATAATATTTCACGAGAAGATCAACTAGATAATGAAATTATGACTACTCTTTATCCTAATTTACAAGTTCATAGGCAATTGGATTTTGATGAAACCCAAGAGGATTTTGATGAAACTCAACAGGATGTAGATGAAACCCATCCGGATTTAGATGACACACCTACTAGTCCGGCTAATAACCCAACTGAACCAGAACACCCACCTGTACAAACACCGACTTTTAATAGACAACCTTCTAAACGCCAAGAAACCTCATTAGTTTGGCAATTTTTTACTCAACTAAGAGAATAAAATAAGGCTAAATATAAAAATTGTAAAAAATTGTTGGTTCATAAATATACTGGAGAGCGTAGTGGCACGGGTACTTTGACTAGGCACATACAAACACACCCTACTGAAAAAGCTAAATATAACAGATTAAAAGCACAACTAGAGGGGACAAGTGTAGAAAAAGCGGGTAACGCTAGTACAGGTTCTAATCTAGTTCAACCTGGAATAAATACTGTCACCGGAGGTATATTATATTACGATCCAAACAAAGATAGGGAAGAATTAGCAAAGATGGTTATCGTTATGTGTTTACCGTATACTTTTCCTTCTAATCCTAATTTTGTGCATTATATTAGAAAAGTTTTTAATCCTACTTATAAAGGTTGGCCTCGTGCAATAGTTAAGGCGGATATATATAAATTTAAACATGAATACGAATAATATTTGCGGTATTTATTTAGTCATATAACTAATAGAATTTCTATTACCACCGATATTGGTAGAAGTAATAATGATTGTGACTACCTAACTGTTACTAGTCACTGGATTGACGAGGAGTGGATAATGAAAAAACGCATTCTTGCGTATAGAATAATTAACTCCCGTCACACAGGTAAGTTTATCGCTAACACTGTTAGTGATATTTGTAGATATTTTTGCATTAATGATAAAATAATGTCAATTTCTATGGATAATGCTTCTAGTAACACTAGTGCAGTAGGCATTCTTACAAACAAATTAAATCCTGCATTTAGTAATATATTTCATGTTAGATGTATTTGTCATATTTATCATTTAATTGTCGGTGATGGTATGCGAATTTTAAATGTAGAAATTGAAAAGGTTAGAATGGCTCTTAATTGGCTTTTTTATTCTAACCGCGGAAGTAGACTTAGGGAGTATTATAAAAAATGTGATGAATATGGCCTTAGAGAAAGAAAGGTTCCTAAACCTTGCCTCACTAGGTGGAATTATATGTACGAAAGTTTAGTAGTTGCTTACGAATATAGGAACCCTATTAATGCAACGTTCAATGCTCGGGTTGGGGGTGTGGATGATGATGAAATGCTTACAACCCAAGATTGGACTAATGTTAAAACTCTTATAGATTTTTTAGAACATTTTCACACTGCTACAAATGTATTTTCCGGACAATATTATCCAACTATTTCTAATTGTTTAGTTTATATTACAGCATTATGTGCATTATTTGTGGATTATAACGAGGTGGGCCCTATTTATGAACTTGCTATAAATTCAATGAAAGAAAAATTTAAAAAATATTTTTTACCTATCCCTCCTATTTATGGTGTAGCAGCAATTTTAAACCCTACAATGAAATTAGGAGGTCCTCATTTTTTGTATACAAATATTTATAACGCTTTAGATCTTACAGTAGAAGAACGTGCTACTCTTGCAGATGCAAAAGCATCAATTAAAATTAATACTCAAACAGTTTATAATGCATACCAACAAGCGTTACAAAATTCTAGGCCAAATGTTCCAACCCTTACGTCGTCTACTTCACAGTCGTCCAAAAGAGTCGCGGGCTTGAAGGCACTTAAATCTTGGACGGAGTTTAGGGGTTCTCAAGGAGATAATTTTGATGAATCTTCTCATCTAAACGAGCTTCAAGTTTATTTGTCGCAGGGACTAGAGAAGGAGAATCCAGACGGGAGTTTTGAGCTTTTGGAATGGTGGAAGTTACGGGAAAAATATTTTCCTGTTCTTGCAAGGATGGCTCGCGATATATTATCTATTCAAGCTTCAACAGTTGCATTAGAGAGCGCCTTCAGTCAAGCAAGACTTCAAATAGGAGATCATAGAGCATCTATGAGGGAGAGCTTGGATTATGTGCGTCAAGTAATGTTAAGAGTGTAATTCAACTTGCAGAATCACAACTGGATGTGGATGAAGCTTACGAAGAAATGATTGCAGAGCTTGCTGAGGATGCTGCTTCGCCGGGAAGTGGTGATGAACAAGCTTCTTTTCCACCACCGCCAACGGAACCTCCTCCAAATCTTGAAGGATTTATGAGATTTGTTAGAGATATGTAGATTGTGTTGTAAATTGTACTTTGGCACAATCTTATTTAGTTTTTTTTTCCTTTTAATGGTGGTATTAGTACCTTGTTGTGCTCATTCCATTGGAGGAGAGAGGACTAATAAAGATATGTCATTTTTAGTAATAAAAATTATTACACAATTGTTTGATTTATCTCTTAATACATAATATATATCTATTATACACTTAACATATATATACTTTACATTTATATACTTTACATTTATAAACTTAACATATATATATACTTAACATATATATAAACTTACCATATATATAATTAATTAATATATAAACTTAATATAAACAGGATCTCTGTATAGGCATGCGGTAGTCTGCGTAGCCTATACACAGATACAGTAAATTGTATTTCTTAAGCTTAAGGACTGGCGGTAATCCGTACAATCAATAAGGACTCAAGAGTCGAAAATCCGGGGACCGCCAAAAAAAATTCACAAAGCCCAGGACCGTCTGAACCGGCCCGCCAGGCCCGTTTAAGCCCGGGACCGGCCCAAAATACAGCCTTAGTGTACACCTTATAATTACCCCTTCCTTTCATTTTTTTTTTTTGGATGTTATTAACCCGAAACCTGTTAAGGTTAAAATCACACGTGTAATTAAAGTGTACCTTCGTTAAAAAGTGTCAAGTTCGAGGATCTTTACATATTCTGCCAACAATAATAGTACTAATAATGAGACCACATTCTAAAAGCTCAATTCTAACTCTTGTAGCATGAATACAACTTTCACCTGCCTAGTGCCGAACAGGTGCTTGTTGAAATGCTTCTTCGAAGTTGACCTGAGGTAATACTATTTTCCTTTTTGGCTTCTAACAATGCTATGCTTTGGTTTACTTTTTGAGAGCGTATCTGAATATCCATTAGGACATTCTTTCTCTACTTGCTGCAATACAAGGTTTAAACTGCTTATTTAGATTAATTTTTCTAAGAATCATTCACTTTCAGGGGAAAAATGTGCTGGAGCTGATTTTACTTCGACTTAGTGGGTATAGTAGTTATCAGGTTCGTTATCACTATGCTCTGACCGTTGCCAGAAGTTACAAAGTGGAAAGCAAGATTGCATTTTTTTTTAATTTGAACTTTTATCTTATGAGTTGACAAACTACTTTGCTATCTAGTAAGGAGCAATCAAAATGCATGGACCAGCAATTAAGAAACACTGATACCTCACAGTGGAAACAGTTATGTAATGAGGGTGTTACAAGATGGAGGAATGGACAAAGTAGTGTTTCTTTTTTCAAAAAAGTCTTCCTCTTGATTTCCCTGCTGCCTTCTTCCTAGATGCTTCACTAATGCTCTTACTAGTTCTCCCATCTTGATCTTGCTGCTGAAATATCCTTAAAATCAATCTGTCAACTAGTTTGTTGTACAAGTGGTTCCATCTTTTAGAGAACAAAAGTGGTAGAACAATGATCCCGATGCCTACAATAAACCCTAAAATAATGCTTACATAAATTTCCGGACTTGAAAATAGTTTCTCCTCAAATTCTGGTTCTGAAGGTGCCACTGCCGAATCATTTTTGCAAGTTATGTTAAGCAGAAACCCACATAGCCCCTTGTTTCCGATGAAACTTTCTGCAAAGGTATCAAATTGGGTACTTCGTGGTATCATTCCAACCAGTTCATTATATGATAAATTTAAGAAAGAAAGAAATGTGAGGCTAGCAAGCTTTTCTGGGATACTCCCGCCTAAGTTGTTGGATGAGAGGTCTAGTGATCCCAATTGCTTCAAATTTCCAAGTGCTGGAGGGATTTGACCTGTGAGATTGTTTTGTGAAATATTCAGAAGATAAAGTGATTTGAGATCTCCAACTGTCTCAGGTATGTCCCCCACAAAATTGTTACTTGAAAAGTCAATGGAGGTGAAGAACATAGGGATCTTTTCCAATGTAATATTTTGTCCTTTAAGAAAAAGACCAACTGTATCCTGATAGTAGATTGGCCTAACAGATTTAGACTCAAAATGCAAGTGATCAAAGCGTGCATGCGCTATAACTGGGTCAACAGTCATTGCATTTAGCTCCAAGAATGAATTTCGGGATAGAATGCCCCCTAAGTTATTGGAAGCTAGGTCAATGATTTGAAGAGCTGTCCAGTTGGAACTCATTCCAGAGCAATCAATGTCCCCATGGAAACGATTGAAGCGTAAGGCAAGTATGCGCAAATTGGATAAGTTTCTCAACCAGCAGGGGAAGGTATCCCTGATCTTGTTGTTTCCCAGATTCATTAGCTTTAGATTTGTGCAGTTGGACAAAGAACGTGGAAGCTGACCTGATAAGAGATTCTGACTGAGATCAAGGCTTTGTAACTGACAATTATGAGAAAAATTTCGAGGTATATTTCCTGCAAGTTTATTTTTTCCCAGGTTCAATACTTTCAGTGTACTGCCCATTTCTGCCAAACATGGAGGTATTGTTCCATTCAATCTGTTGTTAGACAAATCAAGTACTTCAAGATAGCTGTCTTTGCAGATTGACGAAGGGATATTGCCAATGACTTTGTTGTTTGCAATTGAGAAGAACCAAGCAATTTCAAGATATTTGCCAAAGTCAGGCGGCATCAAAGTAGCAAAGTTATTGTTGGAGAAGTCCACGTACTTAGCTGCTATTGGTGGTAGTGGAATATTTCCAGTGAGCAGGTTTGAATGCAGATCAAGGAAATCTAGAATGCCAAATCTATAAGGCTCTTGAAAATGCGTGAGTTGATTGTCAGAAAGATTCAGAAAACGGAGATTTCCATCATTGATTTCCCACAACCAGTTTGGTATTTCACCGGTGAGTTGGCTGCTTGAGAGATCTAGCATCTGCAAGCTGGATTGATTCTTGAGGAAGGAGATATTCTGCAGGTGGCATGACACCAAGAATAAACCACCAAGCTGGGGGAGCAAGGCAAGTTCTGATTCACTTATATTTGTGTCAACTGATAAGCTGTTGTGGGATAGATCAAGGCTTCCAAGGCTATTGAGATTTGTAAACTTCTTCAAGTGCACAGTTCCATTGAATTTGTTGGATGAAAGTGTTAGAGTTCCGAGATTGTGTAGCTCAAAGAAAAACTCCGGTATTGGCCCTTCCAATTTGTTGGCACTCAAGTCTAGAGTTTCTAGCGGAGAACTTACATTTTGTAATTCATTTATTTGGCCAGAAAATTTGTTATTGGACAGATATAAACTCGCAAGTGAGGGTAGGTAAAACAATGATGCTGGAATGAGCCCAGAAAGTGAATTGTTACTCAAGTCAAGATACTCAAGATTCTTATGGCCTTCCCAGTTGGATGATATTCCTGTAAAATTATTTCCAACAGCAGTTATATAGGTGAGGTTCTTGGACAGCTTAAAAGTTGGAAAAGATCCAGTGAAGCTATTCCAGTTGAAATCCAGATAAGAAAGCTGGGTAAGATTTTCCATAGAAGATGGAATTGGACCTGTAAAATTACATAACCTAAGGTCAACATGCGACAACATGCTAAGGTTCTCAATGGACGTGGGTATACTTCCTGAGAGTCCTGTGTAGCTTAGATCCAGAGTGTGTAGAGATCCATTTGAAGGAAATTCAGGTAAAGAACCTCCAAGCATTTCATTTTGTGCTATGTTAATAGTCTGCAGAGTTGATACCTGGAATATCTTCTGAGGCACTTCCCCTATCAAGTTGCAGGAATATAGACTCAAGACCGTCAGATTGGAGAAGTCCAAAAAGAACTCTGGAATTGGAGCAGATAAATTGTTCACATCAAGACGAATAATGGAGAGAAACTTAAGATTTGCTAATGGGTTGATACTGCCAGAGAATGATTCATGGCTAAGGTCAAGACCAATAACTTGCCCTGCATCATTGCAGGTGATGCCCTGCCATTGACAGCAGTCAATCCTCTGATTCCAATTAACCAGCTTGGTGGATACTTCAGAATTATAAGTAAGATTATTTCTGAGCTGCAGCAGCAACATCTTCTGATCCTGAAGACATTTGCTGGAATTAGCTGCCATTGCATCATTCATTTTATTGCAGATAGAGAGTAGTAGGATGAAGAAGAGCTGGGAAAACATTTGACTTCTCATTTGGACTGTAAGCAGAAAGGGAAAATTAAGGCTTCTGCTGATCTGCAAAGTCTAAAATAGTAGGAATAAAGTTGCATGATGATGTGGGGTCATCCTCGTGGGAATAAACAAAGTGGATTCATTTGTGGATTTTAGCTTTTATAATATTATGTTAGCTTTTGTTATATTATGTCGGCAGCTAAAAGATTGATAATTTGACTATTTAAGTAGAACAAGATGATGCATAGCAGTTAATTTATATTTGAAAAGCGTTGTGAAACCGTGTGGAACTGTGACCAGAAAGGAAAGTTGGAGCTTTTACTAGTAACAATTTGTCTAAGCCATGTGGTATCATCCCCGTGAAATAAGCAACGTGATGCTTTTATTGATATTTGTCCTTTATTATCCTCTTGCTAGCAGTATTATTGGTAAAACCTTCAATTCCAACTAAAAAATTGTGAGTTCGAATCTTCCCAAAAGCAAGGTAAGAAGTTTTTGGAGGGAAGGATGCCAAGGGTCTATTTGGAAACAGCCTCTCTACCAGGGGTAGAGATAAGGTCCGCGTACATATTACCCTTCTAAGACCCTACTAAATAGGATTATACTAGGTTATTGTTGTTGTTGCTAGCAGTATTATTGGTGAAATCAACTCTCTCTCCCTCTTGTATCTATCTATCTAACTTAGTTCCTCTCAATGATGTAAATATGCAATCTGTACGTTCACTACTCTTACTATTAGACAGGGAGTCAAAGTTGAAATTAATGCTTCATTTTCTCCTCTCTTTCTTGAATGTTTAATTTGTTTAATTGTCCTGTGATTCCACTGAGCTATTCTTAAATACTTATTCTCACCGGTATTTATACTAACCTAGTATAACACATCGGCTAGTTTGTACGTCCTCAATTAATTTCAAGGGATATCTTGCGCCTCTTACCAATAGAAGATACCATATAATTCTATCCACCAAGGCTTAAATAAATTGGAAGCAATCGCCTAGTATTTTTGCCTCCACTTAAATCTAAACTTGATACCTCATGGTTCACACCCATTTTGTTAAGAAAATTTTTTATAAAACACCATCTTTTAGGTCTAATTAGTTATTTATAGATACCCTTTGCTATATTACGTGTTATATATACCTTTTATGATTTTATACAATGTATTCTCATGTATTTAGGCTGTTGCATTCATTAATACAACTAAAAAATAGGCGTTAAAAAGGTAATTCCAGCTAAGTTTGATATGTATTTCGTTGTATTCAAGCGACATCAACGTGAAATACAGTAATCTAGCAATGGTGATAGTACGTTACTAACCATGCCGAATCGGGGGATTCGTGCCTCATTTTTCTGCAAAACAAAATATGGTTAGGCCCTTTTCCTCTCCGGGTTCGTCTATTTATACAACAATGACTAGCACATTGGTACTTATTTCTCCAAAATTAATGCACACAACCGTGGTTGTGTCCATTGGGAATATGAAAAACCCAATGGACTTTTGGGTGAGGCTTGTCTTAAAGGGTTATTATGTGGACACCGTATTAATCCGGCTAGGTTCGACCATGACGCATGAACAATTAATCAGAGTAAGGTTGCTATATAGGTCTAGACTGGGACCCTCAAGCAGACAACTTGAGGGAAAAAGGCACGGAACCTTCAATTGCACCGCTAATCGACTGGTTTTACCGCAAATACGTCTTTCCACATTTAGCGGGTATATATATAGGCAGAGTGCAAACACTCATCAAGCGTTGCTGTAGGTTGATTACACACGAGTGGAATATGATGTTGAGCATGATTTATGCAACAATAAATAACATGTTGTCAAGTATTTGCACGTTAAAAAAATAATAAATGTGGTATTTAAACAATTGAAAGACAGTTAAAAAATAAAACAAGGAGACAAGTCAGTCTAAAAAATAAAAGAAATCATAAATGCTTGAAAAATGAGCAATTAAATCCAAGTAAAGGGGAAAGGGAAAGGTTGTATTAACAAAATAAAGCATGCGTAAGACTAATTCACAAAAATAAGTTCGTTATGGTAAGAGCATAATATATTCCCAGCAGAGTTGCCATGTTGTCGCGCCCCCTTCTTTCTCGCGGAGTCAAGGTAGAAGTCTTTAGGGTTTGGGCTTGGTAGATTTGGGCCTAGTTTAATTGAATTGGATTGGATTTGGAGGATCCGATTTTGGGTATAAATTAGGGGCTATTTGTTAAATACCCATTAAAGTAATTTTAAAAATAGCCAATTAAATGATATATAATTTTCATGCATTAAGGTGATTTATATAATATTATAAAAATATAAATAGTCATTTTATGTATAGATAATGTTGTTATGCATATCTAGGGGCTATTTTTGCAAAATATGCAATTATCGTCTTAAAAATGTAAATTTAATTATAAAAAATATAATTAAAATATTTGAACACTCATATGAACATAAATGATGAATTTAGATGATTAAATCATCAGAAAATAATATGAGGGATAGTTTTCAGCATTTATATAATTAAAAAAATATGCTGATTTAGGGCCTTTAAAAATTATAAAAAAAAATTGTAAAACACGTGTGCATGTTTGTAAATGCATGTACAATATTTTAAAAGTATTATACATATTTAAAATATATGAGGAAATAATTGGATATCAACAGTCAATTGTTAAAGGTCGACTTGGCCCATTTTCACCAGGAGGAAATGCCGCTTGTTGAGGTCTAATTTACCTTTTCAAATTGAATAATTCGTAGTGTTATATATATGCGTGTGTGCTCGTGCATAGTCTTTTTTATTTTTTGGAATGGGGGACGGGGTTGTATTTAGGGTTAGTGAATAGGCAAAATAACATTGTATGTAATAATAACCAAAAAAATGTATTAAATTTGTATATTTTTGTTTTGAATGTTATATACAAAAATTATACAAATTTTATATATTTTTGAGATAATACATAAAATACCCATCAAACTTGTCCGAAAAAATTATTTACACACCTAAACTTTACGGGCGACCTTTTACCCTACTATTCTAAACTTAAGTTAATTTAATATTCCTTTCAAAAAACTGAACCAAGTCTTATGATGGATGTGTGTTACACGCACCATAAGTTCCCTATTTTCAGTTTTTTCATTTTTTTTAAATTTAAGATTTTCAAAAACGAATATTTTATGTTAAAAAACAAAAAAAGCAAAAAAAAAATTATTTTTACAAATTTGTATTCCCAGTTTTTACAAAACAATATTTTTTTAAAACTAAAAAAACAAAAATATATACTTTTTAAAAAAAGAAAGTATTTTGTTGACAATAATCTTTTTAGTTTTTAAAAACAAAAATATTTTGTTAAAAATGAAATTTATTTTTTCTGTTTTCAGAAAAAAAATCAGTTTATACAAAAAAAAAATCAGTTTTTACAAAAGTAAAATAATTAAAAACAGGAAAAAAATAACATTTTTCAAAAACGAAAATACTTTGCTTGAATTTTTTTCTTCAGTTTTTGAAAAACAAAAATACTTTGTTAAAAAAACTATTTTTTAACAAAATTGTAAAAACTTATTTTTTGTAAAATTTGAAAAAATAGTTTTAACAAAATATTTTTATTTTTTAAAACTGAATAAAATGTTTCCAACAAAATATTTATGTTTTTCAAAAATGTTTTTTTTTCTTCAGTGTTTCAATTCTTTTTAAAGATTTATTTTGTGTAAAAACTGCAAAAATAAATTTTGTAAAACTAGAAAAAAAATTGTTTTTAACATAATATATTCATGTTAAAAAAGAAAAAATGAAAAATAAAAGAGAAAAAAACAATATTAAGTTAATTTGTTATAATATCCTATTAAAAAGTGACACATGGACCTGTAAATTAGTTTTTAAATTTTTTTTTTTGCCTTCACGCGCAGCTGCTACGTTAACTACACGTTTTGCGCAGAGAGGGGTATTAAATTCACTTATGTTTAGAAGAGTGGGGTAAAAGGTCGCCCGTAAAGTTTAGGTGTGTAAATGATTTTTTCGGACAAGTTTGATGGGTACTTTTTGTATTATCTCTATATTTTTTGCTACCAAATATAAATAGCTTTTGGCGTAGGCTAAAAATAATAATACCTCGAACGAATAATGGTAGGACTTTAAAAAAGAATCTTTACACACATAGCTAATCAAATTCACTGTTTACTTTTCCTAAGAGGTACCATATATAAATTAATCACTAATTATATACAGTTATATATAAATTATACATGGGTTATATGTCCATCAACTATATTTAATGGGTTATATGTCCATCAATTATATTTAATTTAAGCGATTTGCTAGACAACTATTTACATTAATTCTTCCTTCAAAATATGGGCCAATGTAGCAAAATCAGGAGCAATAAATGACATGCCTGTGCCAGATTGGTCCACTCAATAATATAACTACTGTAGCTTCCCCAGAACCACATTTCCCGGTTTTGATTAACTTTAACTCAAATGTAATTACCTCTAATACATCTATTCTAGTGTTTGAATCATGATCAAACACTACCTTTACTACTTTCATTAAGAAGCAGAGACTTCTTCTTCACTACATATAATGTCTCCGATTTTCTCTCTTCACAACTTGTTCTAATAATGTTGCATCTGTAAAGAACCCCATATTTTTCGTTTCTCTCCTTTTTGGGATCTGAGTCACTTTTACTTTCCCTAATAATAACTCAAAACACCTCAACCAACATTTGGTTTTTGATTAGCGTCTCTGTCTCTTAGAATATTGAGCTTACTACTCACTACAATCACTTTCTGCTTTATTAAGTCTTTTTCATTTGGTGGTTCACAAGGCATTTTGACAGATATACACCCATTTTGTTAAAGTGGGTTTTTGTTCAGACTTGCTCAAATGATTGAGTTTGAGTTAAAGATTATGTAATAAAGTATTGATCTCTTTTGACCCAGGTAAGAAAAAATTGTAGTTATTGGATGAAATGTGAAATTGAGGGTTTTCAGATTTGTTCATTTTGTTGTCTTCTTGTAATTTCATTTTGAAAGTAAAAAGATTTGGTTTGTCCTATTTGTTTGTTTCTATTACACTGACAGTTGGGTTTTTGGAATTTCTGCTGTTGTTTTAGGGGAACTTTTTATGGCTTACCCATCAGACCAGAGGTCCTCTAGTAGGGGGACAGTGAGATTTGTTATGGTTCTGCTGGGTTTGTTTCTGGTTGTTTACATAGTCAGACCACCAAGATTGCGCCACTCTTCTAAGGCTATGGATTCATGTCCTCCTTGTTTCTGTGATTGTGAGGAGGAATCCATGCTCTCCCTGCCTTTAGGTAAGTTCATCTTTCTTTGGATGCTAAGTCTAACTTATCTACCAAATGCTTGTTAATGGAGCAAAAATGTATAGGTTGTGTACTTGTGTTGCCTAATTTGATCCTAATGACTAAACATAATGCCTGATTACATATTGAAGCATGTAGCGTTCAGCAGTTCATTTAAAGTTGAAATGCCGCTTAATAGCTTGTTTGGATGGTTGTAATATGTTGTTTTATAATGTGTCAGTATTGTATTGTACTGTATTGTTTGATGAATACAATTGTTTGAATTGTTTGTATCTTTTGCCGTCGTTTCATGATATCACGCACCTACAATATGAAGTAACATTACTAAGAAAAAATAGGATACAGAGTAGAATTATTATATATAATTTGAGGGGATTCAGTCTCCTTTTTCACATCTTAAGAATAGTCTTTTATCTTTCATCGCTTTTTGGTGCACGCATAGCCCCTATTTATATAGAAGATTGGGTCTCTTTTGTAGAGAATCGTGTTCTGATGTAAATTCTTTACTTTTTGGTATACTTCTTGTATATTGGAGTTTTTGATTAATACAATTTACCTTATCAAAAAAATTATTATATAAAAAAATAGTATAACAACAATAACAATCCAGTAGAATCTCACTAGTGGGGTCTAGGGAGGGTAGAGTGTACGCGGACCTTATCCCTACCGAGAGGCTGCGTCCGTAAGACCCTCGGCTCAACAGACCCAAAGAAATGTATGAAGAATAAAATATGATTATTCAATAATAAAAAAGGACAAGATGAGAGAAAAAAGCACGGTAACGACGTCACCACATCAAATCCGTCATTACATAAAGTGACTTTTCGTGTCCTTAATCTATGTCTGCGCTCGTTTTATTCAGATATGTGTTGTATATGTGGAATTTTCTCTGGGGACATGAATTGATTCTTTAAACAGAAAACTATATAACCTTCATGGGAATATTTTCTTTCTTTTTGATAAGGTAATGTAGATGCCTTCATGGGGTTGGCTTGTCATCAAAATTGGTGAACTTATGGTTCATTTTTCTAATACAAATTGAAAAAACTGGTGGAATCCTCAAATTTATATGAGCTCGCTCGTTAGTTGTTACCACTTGTATAAGGTGGAGAATAAACTAAAACTAGATGTTAGATGGAATTTCTGTGACTTGAAACCTTGGAGGTACCGTATGTTTCCTATTTGAGTGTGGCAAGAGAACAACCATGACAGAAGTAACTCGAAAGAGTGAATTGTGTTATATATTTAAAGACTATATCTCCTGGTACAAAACCAAATGCTGTGTATAGTTTTATTTCCAAATTCGTAACGAGGAGTTCAGGCAGTTGATCTTAAGTTATGTCTTCTGGGAAATTGACAGGAAGTTAGCAGAATTTGTTGAGAACAGGTGCAGGTCTCAAGTTTAAAACAAAATGTTAGCTAAAGACACTATAAGTGAAATTTCTAATTCAAGGTTCATATGAGAATTTGTGTACTGGATGAGTAACTATTACATGTTGCTGGCATATGGGAGAAATTCTTTATGCCAGTCAAGCTTCTTTAAAAATAAGAGCTTTTTGATAAATTTACATCAGCAAAAAGCAGTACAAGAGGGGGTTCAAGAAAGAGTTTTCCAAGAGTTTGCTGAAATGATTTTAAGCCCTTAGCCTGATTGGAGATACTGAATGCCTTCAAAATCAAATAACAGTCTGTTACTTATTGTATTGTTATTTTAAATACAATATTTTTTTTGATTGTTACTTAAATTTTATCATATCGTTAAATTCATCGGTACGCAACGACGAAAAGTGCCACTTTATGGAATGACCGCTTTGGTATGGTCATTGTTGTTACCCTACTTTTTCTCTCATCTTGCCCTTTTTTATTATTAAGCAATCCTATTTTATCCTTTACCCTATCTTTTTGTATAATAATAATACCTCGTACCTTATTTTTTATTTATAATATTGCAAGTTTATTCTTCATATTTTATTGGTGCATGATATCATGAAACAACGTCAAACAATACAATTTATTCAAACATTATATACATCAAAACTATACAATACTATACGATACATTATATAACAACCATCCAAACAAGCTGTAAGAGTAGAGGTACTCTACTTTTGAAGAGGAGGATTGTTTACGTATAAGTAATGATAATATCTTCATCTTCAAATATTTCATACTATGCTGCAGTTTTAATCCTTTAGAGTTTCCAAATCAACATGCAAGATATTTGAATCATAATAGGCTTCTATTTAACTGGTAGAAGAAAATGTTTAAGGTATATCTTTATAGTAGTTCCTCTTTTCTCTTGCTGTTTGATGTTGGAAAAACAGCAGAACTGTCGGAAATACTTTTATCCGACAACACAGAATTGACATCCTTGATGTTCTTTTTAATTGTTTTTTCCCCTCTTTCCTGCTGATTCTCATCTCCTATTATGTGTTGTTTTGCAGACATCTTAAACAGCTCATTGGCAGGTTAGTTCACTGCTTCATTTAGTCCCTGAAGAAGTTTAGGAGTGGTTTAACTTGGTTTAAGCTGCTTCTTCAAATCTTAGCATTACTTTGTTTTTTTGGATGCAGACTGTGGTAAAGATGATCCTCAAATGAATGAAGAGATGAAGAAGGATATTGCAACTTTACTGTCAGAGGAGATTAACTTGCAGAAGAATGTTACTAATGACGTTTTGGATCGCACCAAGGCTCTAATTATGAGCGCGAAAAGAGCATCTTCACACTATCAAAAAGAATCAGAGAAGTGCAACATAGGGATAGATACGTGTGAGGGAGGTAGGGAGAAGGCTGAAGCTGCTTTGATAGAAGAGCGCAAGCTCTCTGCATTATGGGAGGCAAGAGCCATTGAGTTTGGCTGGAAGGACTAGTAAAGAATTTATTCAAATGAAAATAACTACTCAAATTTTGTTGTCCGGTAGAGAATAGACATGCACTTGTATGCCTCTTTCTGTGTACACCCTTTTTGTGAATATGGTTTATGCTTTTGGTCTTAGGTTTTCATTCTTTGTACTTCAGATTATGTTGATTTCAGTTAATTGGTTTATTAAAAGCTAAGTGGTGTTATTACAATTCATATCTCAGTGAACATGTGTGTTTCCAGTTTGGAGCAGCATTCTTGTGAAACGAATTTTCTCAACTTGGGGACAATATTTGATTTGATACGTTACCTGCCAATTTTGGTCAACTTGCTGTCATGTGAAACAGCCTCTCTACCCGTCCAATAGAGGTAAGACGGCATATATCTCACATTCCCACCACTTGTGGGAATATACTGGTTGTTGTTGCCCCATGTGAGTACATATTGCACTTTTGGGAGTCCAGTAATGGAATAATATTTGAGAAATTAGAGTGGATACACCAACTTGACATTACATACGGTAAAAGTTTCTTAAATAAACTGTTGTAACTAACCCATATTTAATCAATACAGATTCTCACATAAATTTATCGCTTAAGCATGGTATTACAAGCAAATGTAAATAACATGAGTAATGTGCAACAGATCATACGTTCAAATTCAGTGATCAGCTTGTAGCAGGTAAGTAAAGCCCTTGCATAAACAAAGAGAGCACTGAATTGTGTTTACAATCAAGAACTTTGGTTGTGTCTATCTTGTGTCCACTTCTTTCAGAAAAAATATGGACCTGTATTTATTTAAGGTTAAACAAAAAAAAATACAACGTAAAACAAGGTTGAACAAGCTAAAACCATGTTGTTCCAATGTAATGTAGGAAAGACTGATGCGGCCTCCGCATTCAACCCCATTAACAATGCAAGAGCCAATCTCGTCAAACCAAGTATATACTGTCCAACACTGCAAAACCAGCTGCGACCCCACCCTCATTTGATGAAGATACCTTTGTTCTCATCAAGTAACCAGCTTGTTGGTTGATTAGAACTTCCGTTTTGTTCCTGCATATGAAGTACATATCAAAACAAGGCACTGGAGGAAAAGAATGATTGTAAAATTCTGGTTTAAACAATATTCATCTTTCTTGGCCCATCATTTTTATAAAGACACTACGCCCTATTTGACATTATGAGTCAAACATAAGCTGAAAGCAGGACTGGAAAGTGGCTCAGGAATAAGGGTCGTTTCAGTGTTTCTCCCCTTCTGGGAGTTATGTTTTGATCCGTCTGTTGGTTGGGGGGGGGGGGGGATAAGCAATACGAGGCATTCACTATTTACCTTAAATAAGTTCCATATATCCCAAGTTCTGATATCGTTTGTTCCTTATAAGGGATGCCCTCTCGCATTAGTATCGAGTGAGAAATGGTTGGAAAGATCCTCTGCATTAGTATAAATGCGTCACTTCCAGTACCTTCCTTCTGCAGTTTTAGAAGAGCTTCCCTCACATCTTCCCCATAGATATTATTTCCTGAGGTGAGATAATCTAATGTCAGATTTTGATAAAAATTATAATTACAGTATACATAGAAGCAATTTCATGAGCAAGACCTCCTCCTTCTCGCTGTGGTTTCATTACATACAAGCCGGGTCTCTCAATTGCATCCTTGACTGTGTTGGATTCATCCAAACTCCACAACCCTGCAAAGCATTTTCGTAGTTTGGCAATGTCATCTTTGTTTTCAAGAAACCTGCTCATAAACAAGGACGAAAGTTTAATCGGTTATACACATGGGTGTTCCAAGCAGTTAAGTTCTCACGAGTTACAAGTTATTGCATTATTTGCATCATCACATTAATTAATGCTCACAACCGACAAAGTATACATAGAGTTACTACTTCATTTTCTTTCTGATACCCTGTCTGGACTTTTATATATTTTTCCATTCCACAGGGAAAGGGTGCACACAATGTCAATATTCATCTTTATCAATTTATGAATCACTAAACGAGAGGAAGAGGGAATACACCAAAATTAATCCAGTCTCAACTTGAAAGACTACCAATAGACAGCTATTAAGCTTATCAACAGATCACAAGAGACGCAACATGAATTAAAATTTACCTTTCTAGTACATTGGGTTTTGCAAGCTCTTGCTGAATCTTCTTGGTCCCAGCTAAATGATAGGATATGGAAGGGCACTTGACTGCACGTGACTGCTCCATCAGAAGCCTGGCTCTCCACTCCTATAATAAAAGGAGTAGCATAAAACAGATCAAGAAAGACTGTTAGGTAATTGTTAAGTGCAAGCATTAGTTGAATCACAATGAGAAGCAATAGTAAAATGTACTATCTCTCTATTTGTGATCACTTCCATAGTCACATAATTGAAAAGTAATTATGAACCAAACCCAGCTTCAACCTCCAAAATTTTAAATATCAAAAATCAAATATTAAAATTGTGCGCTCATGCACACACAGAGTCAAATTAGAGATGTCTCAGAAGATTTTGCAGAAAGTAGATATGCATAACACCTTCACTAAAAGAACCACAGAGTGGCTCTTTAACAGTTCCTTGAAAATGATGGGAACATATTTTTTTAGTTATCTAACCCTGAGTTGCACATTCCAATGCTTCTGCTTCAGAAAGCAATGCCTTGCAGTAATGCTTCTGTTAGATTTGTTTAAAATGCATTTAACTCCTTGCCATTTTACTGTAAGACAACAAGACCTCTCTCCATCCTCAACTGAAGGACAGAAGTCTACAGTCCTCTGTCTTCCTTCTACTCTCAATCTTCATCACCAGCCTTCACTCAACACACTCCACCATGAGCTCATTCATCTTCTCCCCAGGTCTTCCCAATTTGCCCTCACTCTCCTTATTTAACCTTTTTTCTTATTCAAAATATGCCTTACAAAATGGGTAGACAGCATGTTATAAAGTTTGATCCTCCAAATACTGTAAGCTGATTTTCAACAGAAAAGTTCAGAGCTTATTCACGCATATCACAGTTTATACAATCAAATAATAAGTGAAAACGTGCATAAGCATAAAGTATGGACAACAGCACATCCACGGAAAAATTTCCGTTACTTCAAACTTATTTGAGGGAGCCAACCTGATCCACCATCCCGGGACACCATGCTCACTAATTTCACTACAGATTTCCCCTTGGAACTATTTTTCTTTCCTTTTTTGCTTAAGGTATTTAGGGACTCAACAAAATGAATCGAGCCAATATCCACAAAATTGTGTCTGCATAGATAATGACAGTCAGCAAGAGTGAAGTCACGTACGATCCAGCAAAAGGTGTTTAAGATTGCTTGGTTGAGTATGGGAATTCTAAAGAACGACGCTGCATAAAGTAAGCTACAATGCCAAGCAGAACAAAAGTTGACTTACAGATTCCGAGTGATAGTCACTTGGTGCATAGCCAGCTCTAAAATAAATGACTGCCACTGGTTCACCATCTCTGCGATCCTAAGATTTTAAGCTTCTCATATAGAAACTGCAAAGACAACAGCTTAACATTGAAATGTACTTTAGTAAAAAGTGACATACACAACGAGGGTACCATCTTCTAGAAGCTCGCCATGAGCATCAATTTCTGCTAGCGTCTTTCTGGTAGTTGTAATTTGATGTGTGTTAAAAGCTAAGGAAATATTTCCAGGTACAAGCAAAAACCATGACAGATGTACGGCCACCAATCCATATTTTGTTATATTTTAAACCAACATAATTTTAACTATCTTAAGTATGGCCATTTCCTCTTACTATGATATGCACATCAAATACAAAACCATCACGTAATGTAGGATATTTTTCTCTCAGTGACACCGAAAGCCAATGCTGATCGTACATGTTGCGCTCTTCAGCTTGAACCACAAACATAACTACAGCCCTGCATTATGTATTTAAGTTAGTGTAACTTCAAATATATTTCATTGTAGCATAAGAAACTTAATGTCTCTCGAATCAAATCAACCTTGGATCACCATATTCATTCCAAGCTTTAGCCAGTGCTTCTGCAAATTGATTTACGGAATTGTTTGTGGGAATTTTGCTAGGATCTAATGCAATGCGTTCTCTGTATTGCTGAAGCAAGCTCCTGCAAATGACAGTTGAGATCCAGTTCCATATGAGCTTCAGAGGAGAGAGTTAACATTATGATTGGAAATTCTGAAGTAACTTTTTGAGCATTCACACATGAATACAACGATTTCATCCTCTAAAAAGATGAAAACAGCAAATAACTTGATAAAATTACAGTAAAAGTTGTGGATTAGAATATTAAGATAGCATTTCATAATTTCAAAAATGAAAGCTTTACCATGAAAGTTAACATAAATTAATTTTACCTGTGAAGCTCACTGACAAGACAACTTAGTCCCGAAAATGATGATGAAATAGTGTTAAGCTCAATTTGCAGAAGTAATTTAGTTTGCTCATCCAGCATATAGTCTGAGCGATGCAACCCCAAGCGTATTTCCTACATTAATGTCATATCAAATGGTAAATCATCCCCCTAAAATCAAGAAATAACAAGATACTCTGACAGTCCGACTACAACTAAGAAAAATAGATTTAGGCACATAATTACAAAACATTCCCCTTCTTATCTCTCATGATGACCAAATATTAGAGAACCAACATCTGAAGTAGCAAGGAGAATTTTTTTCAAACAACAACAACATACCCAGTATAATGTCTAAGAGGAGAGTGTGTAAGCAGGACTTACCCCTACCTTTGTGGAGGTAGAGAGGCTGTTTCCAATTTTTTTACTAAAGCACAATTGGAGAACACCAGCTCAATGATACAGGACCCAAACAAAATTATGGTGATTGATATCTAGTATTCGGAATATCAAAATTGCGTAACAACCCCACAGAACTAGGAAACTTGACTTCGTCAGTTTATGCTTTAGACTCAACTGAGGAAACTAAAGAAGTTGAAAAGAAATATCAATATATAAAGAGCTTACAAATGCAGTACACGCGTTACGAAAATTGAATATGTATGCACAGATCAAACTGTACCTCTTTCTTGTTGATTTTAAGCATCTTGGAGTGGATTTCTAGTAGTCTGGAGGTGAAAGGATCAACTTTTTTCGTCCTACAATATAAAGCAGATAAAGGTCAGACCTGATCTGCCTAAATCTCCTGATTCAAAAGATACTCGCATTCACAAAGAATAATTTATGTAATCCTTGAAGGAAGAGATCTCAAAAACATTAGATGCCTAGTTCGGATCGATTTCACCCAAAAAAAGGAGAGAAAAAACAAAATTAAGAATGGCTTTCCTATTTGAAACTGCAATATTCAGAAAATCATTAAGTACAGGCTATTTTTATGGTATTTGATCAATACTTGTGAAGAAGTTCTACATGATTTTAAACTTATTTTAAGAAGCTCGTGGAGTAAATTTGGCCATCCAGTGAATTCCAATTTTCATGGGAACTTAGTCTTTGGTCCATGGACTTCCAAAAGCAACATTCTATCACTAAAACTACTGAAAGTTGTGATGTCATTATGTCAATAGAACCTTTATTTTCATAAATGTCATGTCAACGGCATATTACGTAGGTATCTCAGTGTTTATAATCATGTTTCCAACTTCAGATTGCTACCAAGGCCTAACTGTATATGCCAATAGAAACAGGCAGACACATTTTGTTGAAGAGACAGTAATATTATATTAAGACGAATTGTACAAAGTAAAGGACTTTCTGTTACACCAAAACGGTTTAAGAAAGAAACTCAAAATAACAATTAAGCATAACTACAGGAGGACCAAAAAAGGCTGCATCTTTGACATTTCAAGCAGTAGGAAATGAAGGAAGCACTCAAGTATCACTGATTTTGTCGGTCAGGGAAGATATTAGCCGAGTCAAACGAGATTAATGTTAGGTGGACTGGCTATTGGCTAAAAGTATCAGAAACAGGTTATCTCCGTTGCGCACAAGAGCTCCCACAGAAAATGGCATTTAAGCTTCACATAACTCTAAAAGAAGTATCATTATCTCTTTCAATTCCCAAAGACCTGAATTATGTTATATGTCAGCCAGGATAAACAACTACAAGTATACAGGTATATATTCTAGGCACTTGTGCATTCTGTTTCAGTATACATTTTTGAGGGCATAATAAGCACAGTAGCGAAGGGGACCTTGGAGCAACGGTCATGTTGTCTCCTTGTGACCTATAGGTCATGGGTTCGAGCCGTGGAATCAGCCACACCACTGATAGGCTACCAACATCGTGATCCTTCCCCGGACCCTACGTGAACGCAGGATGCTTTGTGCACTGGGCTGCCCTTTTAATAAGCACAATAGCAATTATGTGCAAATGAGAAAATTCCCAACCTAGACAGTGATTGCTGTAAAAATTCTCCATCCTGACTCACTCGATCGACGAGCTCATTGAAAATGGGAGCAACTTCACAAGCTTGATTCCATTGGCTTTCAGGGAATGACATTGGTAAAAGAGCAACTGGAGCATGAACCATACCGACACCAGGAACAGTTCCTGACTTCTTCAAATTTCAAGAAAACACAATTATAACCGGAAAGAAATAACACCTAACAACCTTGTTGATCGACAAATTACAAAAGATACAATAAACCACCAAACTTTAATCAAAATACTACAAGAAGTTAAAAAAGATCCAAAATTTTCATACATAATTCAGTAATACAAACAACCTTTCTTTGTGATTAAACAAAAAAAAAGAGGAAATAAATAAGGTTTATATTGACATATAGACTGACCTCTGAATTTCTGTCACCAACAACAAGACCACGAATAGAACAAAAGACAAGCGCATCGTAAGAAAATTTCTGCAGCAATTTCGGGTCAATATCATGAGGATCAACAATGGGTTTCACAGAATCTTCCACTTGGGTCTGCATTTTTTTAGCACACTTCAATGGCAAGATTGCTGAAAATGGTGATTTGGGTATAAAATTTTTGGAAGATTTATTGAGATGGGGTTCCAAGAATCTAGTGGGTGAGCAGAAATTTAAAGAATTGTGTGATTCTTGGAGTGGAAAAGGAGCGGTAGCAGAATAGTGTGTTAAGCAAGTGCTGCTGCTTTGTGAAAAAGATGAAGAATAGCCGCTGCCCATTTTGACATTCTTTGGACCCCTCTTGTGTTACCTTATTATCGTCCAAAGTGCCCTGAGGAGAATCTGTGTTTTTTCTTATTTAATTATGGGACCAATCGAAAAAGAAGATGCTATAAATTATCAATTAATCCCATATAATTAAGTATTATCTCCAATGAACCCACTCTTTTATTGAACAATGGGAAGATGTCACTGCTTACATCAACAAAACTGGCAAGTTAGTCAAAAACTATCTATATTTATGACAAACTAGAATATCAAAGGAATAGGAAAATATTTCTATTTTCCAAAGTATTGTGCAACCCAAATAAATTCTCACCATCATTCCATCATGTTATTTCACTTAACAATAAAATAGAAGAGTGACATACTATAACTGATTTTAGAGGGAATTTGGCAAATCTTATAAGCTGGTCAAACAAGTTTATAAGCTCTTTTCGGCTTATTTACGTGTTAGTAAAGTTAAATATGCTTATAAGTCAAAAATAAGCCAAAAGTCATAAGTTGGTCACCCCTAACTTATTAATTTTTAGCTTATAAACACTTTAAGTTTAACCAAGATTTTTGCTATTTTATTTTTAAATAATCATTTTTTTAGTAAAAGAACTCTTACATCGATATTCACTACCTCAAGTATTATTTCAACCTAACCCCTCCCCCATACGTGTCAAGTCTGCAATTCTCATTGACTATTTAAGATAATCAAATTCTCTATTCTTTTGTATATTTGTATCTATGTGATTGTGTATTAATCTTTGAACTGCATATAATAAATGAGGACATATAAGATTTTTAGTGTATTGATTTCAAAATGTTGTGGTGATGAAGATAGTGTTTGTTTCTTTTCAAATATTTTGTTCTATTCAGCTTTATTTTATATTGAGAAACTTTAGTCAATTTATTAATTATTATAACTTATGATTATATGGTTATTATAAACTAAATCATATTTATTATAAAGTTCTTATCTAAGCACATTTGTATTTAAATTTAAAATTACAAATATAATATTATTTGGATTGATTTGGAATTTGAAATTTTGAAGAACTTACGCTCTTATAAGTGTAAACAGTGCTAAAGTTATCTAAGCATTTTAATAGAAAACGAACTTATAAGTATTTTTTTATCAAATATTGCAATAACTTATTATCAATTTTAGCACTTGTATCTAAAAATATAACTGCTTAATTGTTAAATCAATTTCAGCACTTAAAAATACCTTTCAGCACCAAATATTTGTCAGCTGCTTTAAATCAGCTAATCCAAACAGGATCTAAATTGATCTAATAATGTAAAAAGTCTATTTAATTGCCAATGCTTAGTTCAGTCCTTATATCCCCTTCATATGGAGGTTTTTTTCTCTCATGCCTATATACATCAAGGGGTTAGCTAGTGTAAAATATAAAGTCAACAATTCTTTTTTTGAAATTACTAATCGATGTTTATGGCTCATTTGAGATTGTGTATGTAAAAGAGATATTAGAATGAGTGTTTATTTAACAATTATCTTAATTTATCTAACTTGAGGAGTTGGTAAAATGAGTGCGTTTCAGAACAATCTTTCTAACAAAAATGCTAAAAGTAGAGACATTTGGATGTCAATAACTTTTTACTTTTTTTGACATTCAGATATGTTCAAACAAATGTTATATTGCATACATTTAAGTGTCAAGGACGTCATTTCAATTTTGTATGGTTCGTAATTATATACCAACAACAATGGATTAGAAATTTTAATTGCGATCAATCAGCAATATTCTACTGTAGTTATTAAATTTTAACTTTCGTAACCATCTTAATAGTTTGAATCGATCTAGCTAAATAGGGCATCGGTGATACCATCCCTACAACAGGGTTCCTCTATCAGATGATTTTTTCTTAAAAGACGAAACAATCTTCCTAGAAACAATAGGAAATCTTTCTCTTTTCATTTAATAATATTTGTTGCACCTATGATTTACTTATTCTGATCCCAATTTTCATTTATATTCGAGCCCACCTTGAGAATTGATTTCAATGGTTTTGGCTCTTCTTTTTCTTGTTCTTTAATGGAAGGCACTTTTTCTGTAGATTTCTTTTTCTTCATCTTCTTCTTACTAAAATAGATCTCCTCCACATTATCATTTATGCTAACCATTTTCTTTGGAGCTTTATTTTGAGTTTCCATTGATGGTCTAGGGGCTTCTTCCTCAACAATCTCGTCACCTTCATTCTCATCATTGGTTAGCTGAGAAAGATCAGTTTCTCCATTTTTTAGGACTGAATCATCTTCAGCTGCAGTTTCTTCCAACTTGGGAAGTACATCAGAAGTCGAATCTTCAGAATGCAGAATCTGTTCATTGCCTGAGCTATTCCTGTTACCTGGATTAGCTCGAGATTGGCTCGTTTTGACCAAACTGTAATTCATGGAGTCACCCAAAGTCACAGGTTTGATAGCTTCAGCAGCAAGGATCTGTACAACAACTTCGTGAAGTCTATTGATAATAAGGAAGCCATTGCGCCAAGAATTATCTAAACGTGTGATCATGTTAACATAACCTGCTATTTCAGCTGTAGTATCTTTGAACAAGTTGAATAGCCATCTACAGATGGATAAACTGTAGCACACAGGGCATCCAAAAGACATGATATAACACAAGAATTCATTGCAAATGCCAAGGAGCTGGATCTTGTTTTCTCTTTTGTCCATTCCTTGGTCTGTTTTAAGAAAGGAAACTGAAAAAAATAATGTAGGCTTTTAGACTGCTGTAGCCATTAAATTCTTTCTGCCAAAGACAAGCAACAGTTGCAAGCAATGTTCCTTTTCTTTTCTTGGGAGCAAAAACAAAGGTAAAGCCAGATAGCATCTTATATTTCCCCTCCATAAAGCTAATGCTTATAGGGCATCAAGGTTTTATTCCTTCCCTCTTTCTCAACTTGAGTTTCTTACAAACGATTACCAAAGAAGGGGCTCTGATTGTCAATTTCAGCTTGAGAACATGAAGCCAATTGAACAAGGTAAACTAATAAAGAGGATTAAAGTAGTGGTTCGGCTTCAGCTAAGCACAATACTTTGGAACAACGAAATACTAATTGATCAGAGGAGCACATGAAGAGAACGAAACCAAACAAGATGGATTACCATTTACCAAGCGATGAAGCAAGTGAATTTGCTTCTCCTTACACAATTTTCACCAAGTCAAAGGAAAGACTTCCATTAAATCACACTGACAACTCTTTAAAACAATTCCAGAAAACAAAAATACATCTTTATGGGTGTTCCTTTAAGAATAATTATGCAGGACTTGCACCTGCTTATTGAGTCATAAAATGGCAGCTACACAAGTCTAAAGGAAAATTTTCTGAATGGACTACAGAATAAAGCACATGAAAGTACTCTTCCACCCAAGTGGAAGTCCCCAAATAATTAGCTCGAGAGAAACCAAATACAGGTATGTCTCAGGGTTGAATAAGTTACAATTTCTAGCATCTTACAAAGTTGAAGAAAACCATTTCCTCTTCACAAGAATCTATCTAAACTTTGATTCGTCCACATAGACGCCAGTATGCTCCAGGGTGGAAGAGAGACTTCTCAAAGACCCATATATCACGTACCAAGACCTAGATTGGAAAAAAAAAACAACAAATATGAGAATATAGTGCTTCCTAGTACTATTGAGTAGGTACTAGGTAGTCAGATGGTTGTACATGCTACCAAAATGCTTCACTAACATACTATGATGGTGGAAAACTGTAATTTCAGCAGGAAAATACCAAATTATTTAGACCTTGTAGGTCTCATTGTCACTAATATCTGCGATTAACTTAGCAGCCCTTCACCAGATGCAACCAGGAATGCTTCTTTCTTTTTTCTTTTCTTTTTTTAAAAAATATTTAAAGTTGTATGAGGCTTGAAAGGTAATGCTTCTGGCATCCCACAATCCATATGTTAATATCCTGGATAGATATTTGTAAGATAGGAAGCCATTATCTAGGGTTCTAGTCTAGATAACCACTATTCAGTATTCACCAATTTTGGAGTGTAGAAAAGTGACTGTCTTCACAGTGATGTAGGATGCTAATTCAGTCAATGAAATTGGCATTTGCGAGAATGCATTATACAGACTCTCTATCACATACCTCCTTATTTCTATCTCCGGAGACAACAGTTCCTTTCCCGTCATATGCCTCAAACTTCTGCAATAATAGCTTAATATCAACACAGAACAATCATTTCTAATACCCTAGACTGCATAAAGAAAATAGACGTGTTGGTCTTTTAAAAAGTAAAACCTGATGCACTCTTGGAAACTAAATGGAGTTCCTCTGGACTAGTAAAACATGAGAGAGGTTATTCTCCAATTATTTCTGCAATTATTTCATTTTCTACAGACTGATTTTCTCAGGTGATATGATGTTTAAAATCAAGGACATGAGCACTTAGCCAGCTTTTTCCACCAAAAGCACATATAGAATGTAGTTACTTCATTCACACAGAGAGTCGTATCATATTCATTGAAAAGTTAACATATAAATTTTGATAAAGGTCCTTAAATTTTCTAAAGGACCTTAGAACAATTTGGAGACAGATTTTACAGTTTCAGGTTGAGCATGATCAAGACGGAGTACTTCGAGTGCAAGTTCAATGACGAATCTCATGAGGCGGATGAAGAAGTGAGGATTGGTACACAAGTCATCCCCAAGCGAGGAAGTTTCAAGTTTTTGGGGTGAATAATCCAAGGAAACGGGGAGATTAACGATAATGTCACACATAGTATTGGAGTGGGTGGATGAAATGGAAGCTCGCATATGGTGTTTTGTGTGATAAGAAGGTGCCATCAAGACTTAAAGGTAAGTTCTATAGAGTTGTTTTTAGATCAGCCATGTTGTATAGCGCGGAGTGTTGATTAGCCAATAACTCTCACGCTCAGAATATGAGAGTAGCGGAAATGAGGATGCTGAGACGGATGTGTGGACATACTAGGAGAGATAAGATTAGGAACTGAGTTATTTGGGACAATGTAAGAGTGACCCCCGTGGTTGACAAGATGAGGGAAGCGAGGTTGAGATGGTTTAGGTATGTGATGAGGAGATGGTGTAAGAGGTTGGCTATTTTGGGTCTAAAGTGAGACAGAGGTAGGCCGAAAAACTATTAGGGAGAAGTGATTAGACAGGATATGGCACATCTCCAGCTTACCGAGGACATGATCCTAGATAGGAGAACACAAACAACACCTATTCCCTTCATTCTTTTCTCAAGATACGATCAGAATGGTGACATTATCTTTTGCTTGTCTTTTTTCTGTTCCGAGTAATTCTCTATAAAATGGATGTCTTTGATTGCCATGTTGATTAATAATTAGCAATGAATAAACATTACCCGCCAGGTCATGTCAACAGGTTTGGATGTCAAGTGTTACAACCGAATCAAGCATTACAATCATGAGATGAAGAAAAGGTGAAACAACTACAACACCATTGACGGGAGCACACATCAGCACCAAATAGGCTCAGAACAGTCCAAAAAAATTCGATTTACTGGCTAGTTTACCTGCTTAGACAGAAACTCAAGTGTAAGCTGTATGAACGCCTTATTCAGATCATTTTTATCAACGCCAATCTGCAAAAGAAGCGGCTACAAAGTTCTATCATTGCAAAACTGAGAGTGGGTAAAAGTTCAAGGACCAGACTTTCACATGAATAATCACTTGGCAGAGAGAAAATCTAAAGGACAATGAAATTCCTTTTTTTCCTTGTTGCATAATAGAGGTTCCATTTGATGTTATATTTCTCAATTTTTTGGGAAAAAAGATTTGAGTGGAGGAGAAGGATAAACACTTTAACAGCAGAAAGTAAAGAGCTTTCAGTTAACATAATCTTTTGTGAGCTCTCTACAGTTTGGCTTTGTCTAAAAAGGGTAAGAAGAAATCCAAGACAAATATATGATATCGAAAACTGAGTAGAAAAGCAACTCAAAAACTTCCAATATCCAAATACCCTCTAAGGCGTTAATCTTTATCATCCCAGTTAAACTAGAACTCTCTCCCAATCAATCGTATGGAAACCTCATCTTAAGTTAAGACATAGGCAATATCACAGGCACAAAAACTAATAACATTATCAAAAGCTGTAGTACACTTATTTTAAAATTTAAACCCTGATGGGTTTTGGTATCAACCCCATTGAATATGGTTTCTCCAAGAAAAACGATTACCAAAACCAACCCAGGAAGATTACTTATGAAGGGTCAGCAAAAAGGGCTTTGCTCCTGAAAAACCAAATCAGAGGCCAAAAAAAATAGATCATATCTGTCACATGATAAAAGTGGCCATCAGAACCCAAGGACGAGAATTTATAAAGGGTCAGCAGAAAAGGCTTTGCTCCTGACAAACAAAATAAGAAGAGACCAAAAATGTAGATCATATCTATCACATGAAAAAGGAATCATCTTGAACTCCACTTCGTGTCCTGGTAGTTATATAAGGTTCCCTACACATGCAATTCAAGGCAGTTACAAGCTTAAGCATGGTTAAGGTTTGGTACTTGCCAATCGAGCTCGCAGAGTTCGCACTTTTACAATTGGTTCAATTAGTTCCCAGTAGACAGTAGGCCACACTGATTCTCGTTGCTTGATCTCATTCTTGAGAGCCTGTCTTGTAAGATCAAAGGAAGAAATATGTCAAACAGATTAGTTTTGATTTTTAGTCAGAAAGAAGGAATTAACTAATGGCTCATGACAGACATAGATAACACTGCGCCACCTAGACCGCCAACTATGTATAAAAATCTAAGTGGTCCAAGATCCACTCACACAAAGAGTACCCAATGCCAAAAGCATAATCTCGACATTTCATCCAAATGACCATGTTAAGCAGTGAAGGCTCTGTAAGAATTCAGAATAAAAATACCAGGTAAAAGAACCTACAGAGTACATATGCTCTGTGACTAATTTCCTCAAAGGTGTCTTTCCTCCGTTTGCCATTTGCATATTTATCTGAAAGGGAAACGGCAGAAATACACACGAGTCAAATGCTGAACATAAAATATGTAACAAATACACAGAAACAAGAGACTGATGATCACCCAAAAGTCTATAATTATGAAAAAGCACACCTCTTTGTATATGCCAACTGCTTCAGCATAGAACTTTTGTTTTGAATATCCACCTTTTCGTAATTTAGCAATAGCATATGCACTTTTGAGCTGCAAAGACAAATTTGATGCGTAAAAAAGTAATCACAATAAGGATAAAGGACATGCAATCAGAACTTTGTGCGTACTCACCCTCATATAATCTCAATAAAAGTTTTTAACCACTCAGAGTCTAGGTAAAGTAATATGCTACAAGGGAAAGAAATTTTAGAATAGCAAATCTTGAAACAATTTCTTTTGGTGAAGCAGCAGATACACAAAAGGGTGTACATAGATAATGGTCAGACACACAAATAATTACCTCTGAACTAAGTTCCTCCTTTGTCCTTTTCCAACCACTTCTAGTGAAATACCTGACATCAACATTACAAAAGTTGAACATCAACATTACAAAAGTTGAACAAAGATAGTTTTGCATGATCACACTGATCAATCCTAATTTTATGTATAATAAGTTTGGTCTAGAAAGATGGTGTTGTCGTCATCCCTTCATGATGAATTAAGGATAGTAGTCTATGAAAACTGAACTAAGCACAACTAAAAGAATAATGATCCTTTTCTTTCTTTGGTAAGTAATGTTAGAATTTTGTCCGCATAGAGCAAAATGGATATAGAGGAGTTGTATAGCCAACCCCGACTAATTTGGGATTGGAGGCTCATTTGATTAATTGGATGATTGGATGCAAGAATTTGTTAATAGTACAATCAGCACTAAGTGCAGGGAGTACATAAGTTGGTTTACACAGGCTTAGATATATGCCTGTAAGGAACTGATGAACAGATGAAGCCAAGGTGAACTCTTCTGCCATTCCCCACTAATTTGGGATTGGAGGCTCAGTTTATTAATTGGATGATTGGATGCAAGAATTTGTTAATAGTACAATCAGCACTAAGTGCAGGGAGTACATAAGTTGGTTTACACAGGCTTAGATATATGCCTGTAAGGAACTGATGAACAGATGAAGCCAAGGTGAACTCTTCTGCCATTCCCCACTTTAAACTAAACGTTTTTCTTTTTTGATAAGGTATTTATTTATAAGTGATAACAGACCAAGACAGTACTGCAGCAAGTACAAAAAGCAGGACTTGTTTACATTACAGGTTCAAAGATTCCAGCAAGTCCAGCATGTCATACATATTAAAAACAAAATTTACTTTCATCCAATAGTACAAAATTTGAACACTTCTAAATTTGACAACATGAAGTATCTTCTTTTGTCTTCAAAGCACCCCCTATTTCTATTTTGAACTAGAATATTTCTAATAACATAGTCCATTGGTTTTCTTATATGTTTCGATACACCAACCTCGTAAGAAGTAAGAACTTACTACCTCTTCTGTGCACCATGATGCTTGTTGTCCATATTTAGCTTACCCCACTTTTCTCCACATTATACTCTTTAACTTATGACACCTTTTCTTGTGAGCATATAAGTTCCAACTGTCCTAATCAATGCCATTAACTAGAAGAAGAACTTGACGGTTCCCATTTATCAAAAAAATAATAAAAGGAATTGGGCGGTCCCACGTTGCCACACCAAAAGTTACCTAAATACCATAATATTTTTCCCTCCATTAGATATACACTAAAACTGATTCCAGAGAGTAGTTTTTTTATATTCAGATGTTAATCAGAAGAGAGAGCAGCCAAAATTAATAGCCAATTTTACGAAAAATCTTCATACCTCTTCCAGAATGGGATTTTTTCACGAGGGGCATAAGGATCATATACAATTCCAGGACTCACCATAGACACTTTGACTGCTCCCTATAGATGGAAAAAATTAAAAACTTAAACGCTTATCCAACTTAATTCCAAAATCTGTAACAGACTAACAAGTAACAACCAAAATGAAACGATGCATATTCATTCATCATTAGCAGTGTCCCCATTAAAAGGTTTTGTTACCATTTGTCGTGCTTGGGCTGGAGCTTTTGCTTGCGTTGTAACTGATCGCATGTAACCATAGCTTATTGGCTCCTGCATCTACATGGAAAGTGAAAGTGACGGGAGTAATCAAAGCTATCATTCAACAAAATATTCCTAATGATTCTCTTGACTTTCAATACATTTTATCAAACACAAGGTGCTGAAACGACTTGAGAAAGCTAATAGCTACTCAGCAAGTTAAAACTTAGATAAAATGCTCACAAAATAAGAATTACAAAAAGATAAAGAAAAAAAAGGCCTCCTGATGCAATTTTGATATTTCTTTTAAATATAACTTACTGTAGTGGTATGGAGCATTGGTTTATCTCCAGATGTCCAGGGAATACCTCCGTGGTCCTTATGTACGCAAGATGATATGTTCCTCAATGTGAGATGTGGAACTGACCACAGGAGTAGACAGTTTAAGTAAGAAAGATCCTCGTTCCAATAATAGCTCAAAATTCAAATTATAAAAGGGAGAAAGGTCAACAAAAAGAAAAAAGGAAAGAAAATGAAGAAAGAAATTAGTGGATTTAGAGTGAGTAGTCTTTCACCAAGTGAACAGGTCTTTGCCATAGATCTGTTATTCCATCGATGGAAGTCCGGCCATTTATACAAGCAAGAGGAATTGCTCCAGCACTTTGTATCTGATTACAGGGAAAGACGATTTATTCCATTACAGATAGAGTTATCCCTAATAAGAACTAAATGATTGAAATGCAAAAAGGACAGCAGAAATTGTAAATGGGATAATCAGAAAACAACATATTTATTCCAACATGAAAGCAATTAAGCTACACGTACACCAGTTTAATGTAGCATATCACAGTGTAACCAATCCCATTAAGTGAACACCACACTCTTAATACAAGGGGAAATGATCAAATTTACTCCTGTACTATCCAAATTAGAGCAATGTTACCCTCCATTAATTTTTTGATCTACTATACGCTCACTGTCATGAAGGGCCAGCTTGGCTCAGCGGTAAGCTTGCTTGCCGTGGTGTGTCAGGTCGCGGGTTCGAATCAGCCTCCCTGCAAAGCAGGGGGAAGGCTGCCTAGAGTATTCCCTTCCCCAGACACCCACGAAGTGGGTATTGAACTGGGTCGGCCCCTTTATACGCTCACTGTCATGAAAAAAGTCTCATGTTTTGCTCTTGACCGCTAATGGAACTCCAACCTGAGGGTTAGTTTAAACCATAGTCAACCATTGAGGGTAAAAATGGACCCTTGTTCTGGAGGTTTATGGACACCTGGAGCCCACCTATTTCATGCTGAAGTTCCGGTAATGGCAAGGCAAATATGAGAAGATTTACTAATGGCAAGGGCAAATATGAGAAGATTTTCACCTATTTCATGCTGAAGTTCCGGTAATGGCAAGGGCAAATATGAGAAGATTTACTAATGGCAAGTTTATGAAATGACCAAAGGTGTAACAGAGGATTGAGCAATTTTGGACAGCACAGGGGCAAATTTGGATCGCTTCCCTAAAAACAATTAAAAGGTACAATTCATTCGCCTATTCCACTTATATCATTCCATCAGCTTCTAGACACAACCAAATTGAAGTAAATTTCAACAACCTATTTGAGAAATAGAACATCAACACGCATTAGAGTTATATGCATATACATACCATTTGTAATAGCTTTTGAATAGCTTCTTGAGCTGGTTAGCCTGCATTATCAGAAAAAGAGTCAGACTTGAAACAAAGAGACACACTTAATCCAAAAAAAAAAAATCAAACAAGATAATGGAAAAAAGGATAGCTGTCTTATTGCTGATAAACTAGATATCGTATGTAGATAAATTACCAGTCTTTGGAGTAAAAACTATATATGCATTACTCGAATATCAGAATACAGAATAAAAAAATGCCTGAAATTATAATTAAGCTACTTACAAGGTAGAAAAGTTTCGAATTTCAAGTGTTTGATAGATGTTTCGAAGCGTGTGATATCGCCCTAAAGCCATCTACGATCAAGGAGAGGGGAGACAGAACGGAAAAGGAAGGTTTTTGGAATTTGGAGAAGAGGGTTTAAGGAGGATATGTTTGCTCCTTCGCAGCATAACTTAGCTGGTAGTTCTTACCACTTAATGACTTCCACCTGTCACCATTTTAAAAAAAAATTCCATTTTCTGGTTTTACACTAATTTCTATTTTGCACCAGGCTTTACCCTTTGGTAGGACGAAAAGTTTTGAAATTATTTTTTATTGTGCTTGGTTGGCGAGTGTAAAATAATTATTAAAAATTAATAATAGTATTAGCAAATCAAATTAAATGAGAAGACTTCTAGATTCGTAGAGAAGACATCAAAGTTTCATTATAATTATTATTTTTACAAATAAGGAGACTTATAATATTAGAAATTAAGTAACCTAAGAGTTGTATTTTTACGAGCCAAGACTGTTCAAACGTTTAAGTCTTGGTAACCGTTTTTTTTTTGAAAGTTAATAAAGCAAGGGGAGGGGGATAAGTAGTATAATAGCATGTTTGACCAAGTTTTTTTTGGGCCATAAGTGATTTCTTTTTAAAAAATTAAGATGTTTGGCCAAGCTTTTGGAAGTAAAAAATATTTTTGAAAAGAAACAGAAGCACAAAAAAGTAGTTTATGTTCAAACGCACTTTTGAGATTGTTCCTTCGGGAACAGACTCAACCAATAGTTTACCCCTCAGAACCTCTTTTTGTTACGACCCATCCAAAGGTTGCCACCCAGGATGTTGTGTTTGATGTCTTGATCACGCTCAACTACGTCTTATTAGAAATGACTCAGCAGTCGCTGCAAATATATAATCCGGCTCAGTCCGGAGTCGGATCTCACAGGGAACTAACCTATTTACTACAACTTTTACCACTGCTAATAGTAATCTCAAACAATTTTCGAATGCAAGATTTTTTACGTATAATTAGTAGAATTTAGTTAACTAAGGAAAAATAACAATAAAACTAGCAATAATCTATAATAGAGTTGAATTCAATGGTAAAATGGTCTAGGATTATTGATTTCTCCAATTGTCGGACTAATTCCTGATACATTAGCTATAATCTCACAGTAACACTCTATAAGAAATATGAGTTCTGAGTTACCACAATTATCTCTCGATCAATTAGGATAATTTACTAGAAGCATTCTCTCGAACAACTCTAGCTAACAATTTATACAACTCAAAATTATACCACCACAGCTTCGTTATCTTCAACCTTACTTTTAAATTCAAGTAATTAATCTCTTGACTTATCCCGAAAGTGGTATTCTTTAACAACAATCTAACCAAGTGATCTTTCTCAAGCAACACAAGATAATTAGACACAATTAATCAAGAGCCCTTTCAATTAATCACAAGACAACTCGTAGTTGAACAATCATAGATTAAAAACGGCTCAATTATATCAAAACATAGTCAATTTCATCCAATAATTGGTTCCATCAACCCTAGATGACGGATTTAGCTACTCGTACTAAGAGATGAAAATTCACTAAATAAGGTCATAACCAACAATAGAATTAAAAAAAAAAGAATAAAACTTTAAGGAAAATTCTCTGTCTTTCTTCCGTATTTTTGCCATCAAATTCTCTTTAAAAATAGCTATCCTTCCTTTTAGGATGAATTAGGCTTCATATAGGTTTAGGTTAGTCGCCTTAGAAATTACATAATTGACCCTAGCTTGTTGGCTCCCGTGTGCTCGTTCGCGACCGCGGATTGGACCGCAAATTTGACAATTGTTTTGTCCGCGGCCGTGGAGTTGGAACTTGCTCGTCTTTATTCTTTTTGACTGAGCTATCCTTCGATTGGCCTTTCAAGCTTCATATTGACTCCAAAACACTCTTTAGTTTCCTCCTAACTCAGAGTAGCTCCGGCAAAACATAAAACTCTTAATTAGAGTATTTTGTTATCTTTTACATTCAAACATTGATAAAGGATGGTCAAATTAGAGCGTAAATAGTATCAAAATTGCATAATTATCATCTACTATCATATCTCCTACTCCTTATAACGTTCTACCTTAATATTATATAATATCGCATCTTTTGCAGCCAAAAAAAAAAAAAAAACATAATACACATACTCTCACATTCTCACATAACTTATAATGGGACATTAACAATATAAAGCCTAAATAGACAACCAATCAAATATTGTAGTAGCAGCATTAGCTTATACGAATTTTTATGTTGGGATTATTTGTTACTGTGATACTTCCCTCTAAAAATCAATAAGACCAAAAGGCCCTTATGTTTCTTCACAGTGAACAGGTGGAGAAAAACATTATCCATAGGGATTAATATTCAGCCACAACCAATGAAGGAGACAACGCAAACCACCCGAATGACAAAAAGAAACAGAAACAAGAACTTCCTCATGCACAGAATCTTCTCTCTTATCTCACCATTTCTGATCTCTTACTATGGAAACCATTCTCTCTCCTCCTTCTCTTTGTCCTCTCTTCAACCCCAAAACAGCTTCCCTTTCAAAGCCTTTTCTTCCCCTCTCTCACTTACCTAGATCAAGTTCAATCAGTTTAGCTAAGCCAATATGCTGCAGCCTTAAAAAACAGGCTACCAAGATTGACAAAGACTCATCTTTTTCAATACCCAAAAGTTGGTTTTCCAGTGTTCAGCAAGGATTAGCTGCTGTAGCTATTTCCTTAGCCCTCAATTTTTGTCCAGTTGTGTCATCTGGTTCTGCATTGGCTTCTGAATTTGATGTGTTAAATGAAGGCCCTCCAAAGGATTCCTATGTGGTTGATGATGCTGGTGTGCTTAGTAGAGTGACAAAGTCTGATTTGAAGGCATTGTTGTCTGATGTGGAGAAGAGAAAAGGCTTCCACATTAATTTCATCACTGTCCGCAAACTCACTGTAATTTTCCTTCTCTTTTTTATCTTTGTCATTAGAAGCCAAAACATGAATGATCAATTGTTAATAGACCATGATAAGAGAAAAAATTCAATCTCTATGGTGTTTTTCTGCTTGATTTGCTGTTAAACTTAAGTTTTTTTCATAAATCCTTTGTTAAACTTAAGTGCTGGTAACCCTAAACCTGTAAATTACACCCCCCCCCCCTTCTTTCTCTTTTTCCAATAACAAGATCAGCAGGAGAAGAAAAGAATGAACCTGTCATATAATGAGGAAGGAAAATAATCAAAAAGTTAACTTTTTGGGTTGTAGAGCAAAGCTGATGCTTTTGAGTACGCTGACACTGTTTTGGAGAAGTGGTACCCGAGTGTTGAACAAGGAAATGACAAGGGTATAGTTGTGCTCGTTACAAGTCAAAAGGAAGGCGCGATAACTGGTGGTCCTGATTTTGTAAAGGCTGTTGGAGACACTGTTCTTGATGCTGCCGTCTCAGAGAACCTTCCAGGTAGGCAACACTTCCTTTCTATTTCCTTATTGTTTTGGGCGTGTTGATTAATTGATTTCCAACTGAACGGATTATTGGCATGAAGTACGAATAACAATCTCGGTAAGGACATTAGCTTTAGTATAGAGAATTAGAATTGTATTGGTCAGAAATCTGACTACTCGACTGTCGTGGTATCGACCCCGTCCTCCAATGCAGTTCCCGGTGTAATAAATAAGCGGGCATTACCCCGTCCAATCCACATTAACTACGGAACAAGCGTTAAGGTCGCCCCCGTCCCCCCCCCCCTTCCCCTCCCCCCCAACCGAGGGGACGTCGCCTCGTCGACATGGTCGACCAAGAAAGGGGCCGATGGGTGAAAGGTCTCCAACCATAAATAGGGAAGAGGAGTCATTTTACCGGGGGACTTTTTCCATTTTTGGTTTCAGTGCTAGACGGACGACTCTCTCCCACATTCTCTCTCTTCCCCTCAAAGAAAGAATATCTCTTCTCTTCGAGAAAAGCCCTAGAATGGGAGAGATGGAGGATTTCCCGGGAACCTTTTCCAAGGAGAGGCGGCATCGATCTAGAAGAAAGAAGGAAAACTTATACTCCTTGAACCTCTGCAAGGAAAGGCAGAGTCAAATTTCATAATCATTAAAGTTTCCCGAGTATTGTCTCTACTAAATTTGCTGTCTTGTTGCTTCAATTCCTAATACGGTATCGATTAAGGTTGGTTAGGATTTACCTCTTTTCATACATTTGATTGATTTGCTTAAATATTGTTCGATAACATTTTAAGTCAAACAAGAATATCAGAGAATATTACTTTGCATAGATGCTACTAGGTTAAAGAAGTTCTAATGCTCTTCGTCAACATTAACAACGGCATTTAAACAATTTAGTGAGTTTGATAAATGCTTGATTTTCTAGTCTTAGGTCTTAGCTGCTAGAAATAGCAGCTAAGCTGTTTCCTTGTCATGTCTATGGATTACAAACAGTACCTAGAAACACAAACTGCAAAAGAGTTACCTAGTTTCGTAATGATCTTGAGACAATCTAATGGAGGAATGATGATTTTTATCTTATTGGTCATTCAGTTTATGCTATAAGAATTATTTGACGAGACTGATTCTAGTTGGATGGCAATGACTTGTAAACATGCAAGAAATCGAAACATATTCATTTCTTCTCCCTACTCTTTTTTTTCCCCTTTAAACTTCACTGAGGAGCATATTCTAAGGTAGCAGGATTTGCTTCTCTGATATTTTGTCATGAGATCTCATTATTGTGGCAAATTTTTTTGCATTCAAGGAATCTTTCTATAACATGGACCTGCTAGGTATGCATGCATTAAGATAGTTCTTGCGGTCCAATTAAAGCTCTAAGAAGGTTGAAAGTCTTTGACTTGAAGTTTTGCTGGAGAATACCCCTTCATAATCTTGAATATCATGACAAATAAAACAAAAGCTACAAAGTTCAGGTATCAACTTTGATTGTAATGTTGTGTTTCGAGATTAACAACAAATTACCAGGGCTGCTAATAAAGGTGAAAAGACTAACTAGTGGCTTGAAATCAAGTCTGAGTAGCTAGATTACACAACAAGCGGAAGGTATGGGACGAGTAGTTTTTTGAAGAGTGAACTTGATCCTCTAGTTGTCATTTTTGTTTGAAAAATGCACACTGGAAAAGGATGCTTGTCAGCTTATCAACTAAGAGATCAGACCACTCATGTTGTTTTAACTAGTAATGGTAGGGTTAATTAGTACTCTTCCGGTATGTGTTGCAAAATAAATGGTGGTTAAGAAGTCATTGCTTGCTACTGCTATCTACTTCGTGAGCTTTCAGTGCTCCATTCTTTAACTTCCCTCTTTAGTTGGTCCATGGGGCTTACGAGTATTTATTAACTTGGAGTACACCTATAAGAGGCAACCTTGCTTAGAAGTTAAAAGAAGAAGGTCTCTCTATTTCAGTTGTATATATAGGAGAATTAGCGACTCCAGAACAATTATCTTTTGTTTCATAATGAAATTTGTACACTAATACTCTTGTTTCTGATGGTGGGGCTGTTGGTTTCAATGTTTGTAGTCTTGGCTACTGAAGAGAAGTACAATGAAGCAGTTTACAGCACTGCCAAACGTCTTGTTGCTGCCATTGATGGCCTTCCTGATCCTGGTGGTCCCCAGCTCAAGGATAACAAAAGAGAGTCCAACTTCAAATCCAGAGAGGAAACAGACGAGAAAAGAGGACAATTCACACTTGTTGTTGGTGGCTTGTTAGTGATTGCTTTCGTTGTTCCCATGGCTCAATACTATGCATATGTTTCAAAAAAGTGAACTTTCTGATTTTGGAAGGTTTCATTTTGACGTGAGTAAGCATGTATATTATCTTGTACAAATGGTCTATTTTGAAATGACTGATTCATAAGAAATTTTAAGAAGGATAAAAATAAAAATTTTGGAACTCCCCTAACATAAAGGATATTACCATAGAGAAACCTCCTGTTGCATCACTGTTAATGTAAAGGGAGATTTAATGGGGTACATTTCATCACATGATCGATAAGCTGTTCTATATTTTCAGGCATTCATGGAAGTGATGAATTTCATTAATAAGTCAGAATATTTAAGTACTATACAGAGAATAAAACAATGACAAGCATGTTAATTCCTCAGAACTTAAGTTTAAGAAGGAAAGGCATCTTGTCTGCAAAGGGTGGATCGGAGTACTTCCCGGTGAGAATTTGTGAGGCAACAAACTGATTTGCAGTTTCTGTATAGTGAATTCCATCCCAATTGATATGTTCACTACTGTCATTGCATGCTTTGGCTGTGACATTGTTTCCATCCAACACCTTTGTCTGGCCACAGGCAACCCTGCTGTCATAGTTAAGTGGAGGTCCTCCATATCCACAACAAGCCATTAAGGGCTGCTCAAATCCTGCAATAAATAAAAGCAAAAGATCAAAAGTTAAATAAAGTTCATATGACATTGATGAAGGAACAATTTTCGTAACTTCATTTAGTTCTCAAAAATTCTGAAATCCCAAAGAAATTGCACACTATAATTTTTTCTTTTTTTGCATTGTGAGTAAAGAAAATTACCATATCGGGAATAATTTGCTATCAGATTAGACTTGATGGTGAAAATATCGACATGAGTGATATTTGCATCTGCATACTGGCTCTGCAGCTTCTTGCAAAGGGCGTAAAGCTGCAGGTTCAAAAGTTTTGCAGCTTGATTATGTGAGCTAACACATCCTAGCTCATCCAACTTTGATGAATCAGTTCCAAATTTGGCGATATTCTGACCTAAGCACCCCAAAGGACCTGTGTTATGAACCCAGAAATTCCTGGCTCCTAGGTCATACAATCTCTGCAATGTCAAAAAGGAAGCAGAAATAAGTTTAGAACTTCATTTCATAATAACTACAGGAGTTCTGCATAATTTTCTGTTATTAGAATTGACCTTGACACCATCTTCAAATTCTACGAGAATTGTTGGAATTGAAGCTAGAATTTGATCCAATGTCTTGGAGTAAAATCCACCAGCAAGATCATTCTGGCCTATATCAAACATGTAAAGACCTTTCTGGAAAAAATCTTGAGCTGGAACATACTTATCATATTTTCTGGCTGCAAAGAAAATCAATAAAATCTCACAAAGATATAGGATTCTGATGTTATGTATAAACAGTTCTGATAATCAAAACATGATCAAACTTACTCTTAGCTTGGATTTCGAGAACCCGATTCTTGAACCTGAAAAACTGAGCAACTTGAATCCCAAATGAAAAAGGGCTAACAGATGATGCAGTGGCAGGAAGTATGGTTGAACCAGCAGCAGCAAAGTTAGCTCCTTTTCTGAAAGTTGGTGCACCAATGGCATCCAAATAAGAGTTCAAGAATGGAAGGTCCATTGCATCCACTGCAACAAAAATGCACAACCAAAAGAAACACCAAGATATCAATACAAACTTGAAATGAAGACCATTTCCCCACAAAAGGAAAAATGACACATTAAGTTGGGAAGCTTACTCAAGAAATCGATGATTAACCGGCCATCACAGAACCTCCCAGATGGTTTCTGGAAATAAGTCTGTCCATTAGGTGGCTCCAGGCGATCTCCAACACCTGCAACAAGGCCTCCTGTATCAGAATTTGAATCACCAAAGTTGAAGACTGCAGGGTAATTGAAATCTATGGTATTGGCCAGGGGCAAGCAGATGAAGAAGAGGGCAAGAATTTGGAGGAAACAAGTGGTTGAAGAGGCCATGTTTGTTTCCCCTTTGACAGAAATGTTGGATTTTTCATCCTCTTAAAATAAGAGCTGGTGGGCTTTTGTTTCAATTTCAAGTTATCTTTGAGATGTGGGAAAGGTTAAAAGATTGTGAATTGGTTGCTGTTCAATTACTTACATATCCTTCTAAGATAATGGATGCTATGATTAGAAGTGTTTCCATTAACGAGAAAACAGATTGATTAGGACATTTTCCCTGTAATCAATCAGGTAAAAGTTGTCATTTTCTCTGTTCTTTTCTCTAACCACTGATAAAAATACTCAGCTGAGAAAAACTGGCGATGTAGTTCTGTAACAAAGACATTTTAAGAGCCTGTTTAGATATACAAATTTTTTCCTTTTTTTCTTTAAAACAATGTTTGGTTATCACGTTCTTAACAATTTTTCCTTTTTCACTTAAAAATCCATATTCAAATTTAAAATATTGGTTCTCTAACAATTTTTCAATTGAAAATGAGAATTTGCTAGTTTTAAATTTTACAAATTTAACCTATATTTTTATAATTTATAAAATAATTTCATCAGTTTTTCATCTTTGGCAGATACATCTTCAGCGGAAGTCCTAGTTGATACTTGAACTTTGCCTATTGGAAGTTTGATTATATAGTTATGACTTATGAGAAATATATGGCTATGCTTGCTTTTGCACCTTTTCGGTGCGCTGGCAGAATTAGAAAATGTGATATTGGTTTTGCATCTTCTCTATGTTGAGTAAAGCAGAATATGATAACACTTAAATAATAACATTTTGATTGTTTATTTCAAGTAGAATAATCAAATTGGGGTGATTTTGATATTTTTTACAAGTTGTGCGGTATAAATCATGTTTTATGGTTTTGAAAAAAAAATTCAAATATGTTACAAAAATTATAACCAAACATTCAACCAAACATTCAAAATTTAATAAAATTTCAGATTTGAAAAAAAAAATTTGAAATTCATGTCCAAACGCCTACTAAAAAGTCAAGTGCATTCAATTCAGATGTCATGTTTTACTCAATCTTGGTCAGGCGGCTACATTTGAAAGTTGCTTGTCTTCAACGTATCTCTATGAATAGCATTGTCGTTTCCTTTTTTTTTCTTGGCTTCCCAACTGTAATATTTCTACTTTTAAACATTTAATAGGTGGATCTTAATAGAGAAAATAATGAAGAATACGACATTAGGTGAAGGGTCAAACATGTTTTAGAAAACTACTAAATAAGTCACCAACTCTTCGCATGTGATCTATACTAATTTAATCTGAGCTTAGTTCGAATGATTGCCATGCATGCAGTATATTTCTCTAACCATAAGTGGTATCCTATACTTCTTTATCAAGTTAGTTTACATTTATATTTTACACAATCAATGAAAGTCCTGTCAAGAATAAGGGCATTTTTGACTTAAAGAAAATTATTGCTTGAGAACAAATTTGAGTACTGTGAAAATTATAAATCTCATAAGCCAAAGGCAAATGGGACCAAAAGGCTTCAATTCCTTTCTACAAGCAAAATTGGAACTTGCTTCTACGAATAGCAAACCTATAAGGCTTCTGTTACATGTCCATAAAAAAAGTGCCCTCAGAGGCGGAGCTAAAATTTGAAGCTTGTGGGTTCGAGATTCTAGTTCGTTTATGTTATTGGGTTCTAAATTAACAATTTATACATATTCAATAAATTTTGTAACATAAATATAGATTTTAGATCAAAGTTACTGGGTTCGGCTTAACCCGTAAGTATTATGTTAGCTCCGCCCCTGAGTGCACCAATCCAATGCGGTGTTTGTTTCAAAAATTTGAAGATTTTTTGCAAAAGCTATATTTAACTAAAAGCCAAAAATAAAATAAAAAGCATTTTAGATTTTAAGTTTCTATAAAAGCAGAAAAACTTCAAGCGCCACCTAAATTGTGCAAACTAATATTAGCGGTTGAGCAACTCAAGCGAACCGCCTTACCTTATTCCAACATAGGGAGAGAAGGCACGTCTTTCTTGGCTGGGGAAATCAGTCCAACTAAACCGAAGATCAAATAGCTCTTTGCTATCACCCAAATTTCTGACTTCGTTTATTCACAGTAATTCATTTTAGGAAGAAATACTCTATATTTACCTTCAGAATTTTATTTTGACGAGAATATTTTGAACTCAACATAAAGTAGATTACCATTTACCACGTACGCAAATAGGTCACTCTTTAGTCTTTACAAAGCGGGCAAACCGTAAAAAGATTTGGGCCAACAAGGTAAAGGGTGTTTTATGCCTCAATCAGTTAAACTGATTGAAACGAAATTCACCTTGTAACGGCGGATGAGTTGTAGCTGTTTTACCGTTAGATACACTTTGCATGGTTCAATGCCTCATGGAAGATGATAATATGATTGGTGAGTAAGCCAACAAAAAGACAAACGAGCTACGAGTAACCTTTTATGATGGATTAACAAAAGCATCAGATGCCAAACAACCTAATATCGATTATTCGATATTCATGTCTTAAACGCCGTCTTTAAAAATGAAGGTCCATTATTACATTCATTGAATCAAGCAGAGCGGCCTTCTTTCGAGTTGATGTAGATAAGACTCTTCAGAAGCTTTCAAGCTGGCCTTAAGAGCGCCATTCTCCCTCTTCAACTGCAAAATGATTTATACGACACAATCAAAATGAAGCTCATATATAGTTATTAGGAAAATTTGTCTCGTAAAAGAATTTTGCGATTGAGCGGGAAAAGCTTTTGAATGGTTTTGACTCGTCACTCGGCTCCATGATCTAATTAGAGTTCTAATCATAAATTTCTAAAATACTTCCCTACATATTTTTCTTGCTGGTTCTACTATACAATAGTTTTGTGCAATTGATAATATTCTCTAAAACAGTATGTGGATCATAAACTATTACTTATATAACATCAATCTTCTGCTCGTATTTGAAGGGGGGAAAAAAGGAAAGGTAAAAAATGTGAAGGAGTTTACTACTTCTATGGAAATCAGACATCGTTCTCTAATGTTCTCAATGTCAGCCTTCTTTAGGTATAGTTGGTTCATTCTTTTAAAAAATCCCGCAGAATCTTGTACCAAAAAGTGTCTTAAGTCAAAAAATATATGTAGAACTCCTTCCTAACCTACTCATTGACGCCTTTGCCGAGTACGGAATCTCTGGAAAAATTCTTCCAAAGTACTCCAGCAAACACGCTAGCATTTATAACAAGCCGATGCAGAAGAGCTTTTAATGCCAAAAAGAACTTCTGGCAAAGCTCAGTTACCCCTAATATATTATTTGATTTTTTTTCCTTATTTTTTAAATAACAGAACAAATAAAAGGAAATCAGTGAAATCAAACTGAATAGAACCCTATTTATTTCACAGTGAATTTCCAAATTATGCATCTCTTACCTTCTCCACAACTGTACTCAGCTCTTCCACAGTTCTATATAATGATGAGATAGTCCTTGACGTGATATCTTCATACGCAGCTTCTATCTCCTCAACTGAATTGGGATCAAAGAAAATCCCCTCCAGTACAAATAATTCCTCAAGCAATTGAACATCTTCGGCAGTCATTCTTTCTCTCAGCTATGTAAATAAGATGATTAGCTTACAGTAGAGTAACCAAGGATAGCATAAATTACACGAATCAAGAAATTCAGACCTTGGCCAATATCCTCTCCGTGGACTCATCTCCATTGGTTGAGACGGTTGCTTCCTTGTTATTGTCTAGATCTTCCTTGCAATTAACATGCACTGATGCCTTTACATGCTTTGCTCTGCTTGAAAGGACAGAAAGTATAACTCGGAGCCATACTGGTATGTAACACATGAAATGGCAGGTACTTTACAAGTATCAGCAGCACCAAATAGCATAACTTTTTAGATAAAACTAGACCATGCCACAAGAGAGAGGGAGAGAGAGGGGGAGAGAGAGAGAGAGAGTTGATAGAGAGAGAGAGAGAGAGAGAGAGAGAGAGAGAGAGAGAGAGAGAGAGAGAGAGAGAAGATTTGGGGGGGTTTTGGTGAAAGAAGATACATATTTTCAGTTTTGAATAATCAATTTGATATGAATATTTCTTATTATTCGCAGCTTTTGTGAAAGTACATCTTACACAAGTAAAGAAGTTCTGCATTCCACAAAGAGAACCATATGTAAATTTTATTGTTGTAAGTTTTAGTGGAATTCTTGTTCAAACATCATTAATAATTAACAGATTCATGCTGCACTACCTAGACTCATTGATCATTCATAGTGCATACCCACTCAATGCAAACTGAAGTTTCCTAGATGCAGAAATAGTGCTAGCTAGACATGATTGGCTGATACAAAGTAAACTAACATGAGAAAAAATTGATGAAAGATGAACAAGAGCAAAAGCAATATTCTGGAACGTAAATCGGAGGGACATGAAAACAAGATCAGAAACTATGAAGGCAGCATGTGTCTTTAGCTTACGAGGTCACAACAAAGGAAATAAACGAAGTCACTCTAGTGATAATATACTAAAATGAGATCCCTAAGTTCCATTAAGTGTAGCGCTAATCAGGGTCTTTACAAAATTTCCTCCATGTCTTTTTGTGCATTATGTCCCTCATTATTCCCTTCTTGACTCTATGATAACAAGTACAGAGAAAACTAATTTTGCATACCTAGCACCAAATCGCAGGGTGGAGAGGCTCTCTGAAGCATTGTAAGGGCTTGGAGAGCAACAGCAAAGTAATGCAGTCTGAGAGTATCCCCCCTGAGAAACATAATGTAGATGAGCATCATGTAGAACTTAGAAGTATAGTGAAAATGGAGCTTAGGAAGTGAAACTAACCAGAGCATCTTGTAGGATCCTAGTGAGCTTAGAATCACGATAAGGAATATGAGTTAGCTTTCCTGGAGTACTACTAGTCATAGCATTTATCACTTTCCCAAGTGCTGTGAGGGACTGATTGATGGTCTTTGCTTCTTCAAGAATTTTACCTTCAGCTCCAGTCTTATCAACTTTTTCAGACCCAGCCAAGTCTACGAGTATCAGCTTTCCAAATTTGGTCCTGCTTGGAGATTCAAATATTTAGGATAGATCTGCCAAGTATATCAAACCTATTGAAGGATAATACCTTTTATCCTTTGTCAGCTCCTGGTGGACAGTAAATATATAAAGACAATGGCTTCTGCTGCTCGACATATTCATTTCTGGGATTGTTAAAGAATAGACAGAATAGAGACGTAAAATGAAGAAGTTTTCTTAATGACAAGATGCACAGAAAGAGCTAAGGATACGTGTTTCTCCAACTGCCCTATTAGCTATCCCACTCTGCATCATGAACAGCCATATTAGTAAGTATATAAAACACCTCATATGGAAATTTATAGTCTCCCTTTCCCTTACTGATAAATTTTGTAGTGCTTCTGCAGAGTCTGATATAGCTACCTGAAAAAAAGTTAAGATTCTGGAGGCTTTAGAAATTTCCAAGGATCATAAAAGAAATTTACAAACAAATATACAGCTTTTGAGTTGTGAATCAAGGACAAATAGATTTTCTTTCATAAATTTATTGTTTCTGAAAGGCAAAGAGTTCAGCACTAAGGCCATATCAGGCTTCCGACATGTCAGCCATAGGAAGTGGATATATTTTTAACTTTTGCACGTGGAAAAGCACAAGATTGGTGAAGGCAATCCAAGCTAAATCCAAACTGAAAATACCAAGTTATGTTGAGCATACTACATGCTTGAAAACTAAAACAGTACAACTATTTTGAGGAAAACGCCTTAATGAATCTTACTTCTGTTGCTCCACTTAGAATTATTCCGTGTACTTTGCTCTCCTTTATCTGTATATTGTCCTTCGATAAATCAAGCAGATCCCTGAGAGAAATTGACAACTTAAAGCCATGCTTATGAATAAAGAGATATTGAGTTAAAGAAATTGATGTGGATCAAGAAAATCTCCTCAGGTAAAAGTGCTAACAAGTGACACAAACCTTACTTTTTCCATGTAGATCTCTACCTGTAAGAGTCAGACATTTGCTTAAAATAGCTTTTATTCCTTGATGGCTCAGAGAGACGCATTGAACTCTCCGTATAAAAGGTCGAAATCAAAAACAATAGCATCAAGAATTAATAGATTGTCACCATTGATAATTTGATTGTGTATTTGATTGGCTTCTCTGAATTCATTATGGCAACAAAAAGCCCATCCACTACCCTCTGCAATAGTCCTTTGTTCTTGGTTTCACAATCTAGAATGCTTGGTCCCTAAAGCCAACAGAGTTGACAATGAACTAGTACTTTCATAAAGCGCAGAATCATGAATGTTGTAAAATCATTTTACCTCCATGCTATATGTCTTTCCTGCTCCGGTCTGAGAAAGAAACAAAAGAACAAAGAATAGTCAAAACATGAAAGCACTGAAAAGAAAAGAAGAATTTTCTCCTCATATCAATCACTAACAACTATTTAGAAAATACACAGTAACTTCTATACTTTTTATTTTGTATTTACATAATATTGGCAAAATATGAGTTTAAATGGAGTAACGTGGTCCATAGGAGATTCATGTAGCCAACCTTGAATTGTAAGAGACTGAGGCATAGTTGTATTAACCACTAACAAATTAACAATTATCCACTAGGATTTGAGTGTTGTCTTTGTTCTCATCCTTCTACAGTTGATCCATTTACAAATTAGATGCAGTATGTGTACTGAAAATCTCCAATTCACATATAAAAAACGCAGCATGCTAACATAAAAGGCTGCAATCAAACATTTACCTGTCCATAAGTGATAATCGTACCATTTATTGCATCTACAGCACCTAGTTTCAAATTCATCCAAGCAACGAATATTTAAGTGAAAAGAACAATTGGATTTAAAACTAGTTCACTTTTTTATAATGACTCTCACAAAATTCAATTCGTACCTTGGACTATAGGCAGAGCTAGAAATTCATATATATCAGCTTGTTCAGATCCTTGATAGAAAACTCTGTCGAACGTAAAATCAAATTCCTGTTCCTTTTCATCCTATAACGATTGAACAAAATCAACTAAATCACAAAAACCACATTCTAAATTGCTAATGTGAAAATTTAGTACTACAATTCCAACTTTTTGCGATACGTACACGAGTTCGAAATTGATGTAAGATTAATAGAGTTTTGAGCTAGAAAACCTTGATTATGAAGGACTCAGAGGTAATGCCTTGAACAGAGACAGCATCGCCAAACTCAGAGAGTTCCTTCGAATTCAGAGGTCTGAATAGCGCGCAAACTTTCATATTCGACATTATTGAGCTGATCAACGATCAATTTGCAAAAACTCAATCTAAGTATTCATTTCTTTGATGAACAAGCTATGAAGGTTTTCCCGCCAAAAAAAACTTGGGATACCACTGAGCTGATGGAAGCGAATTGTGAACAGAACGAGAATTGGGAGAAACGTTTTCGGTATGTACTTAAAAGATTTGGAAGTGCTGACTTAAGTCTTTGATTTTCTTTTTTCTTTTTTTGAACTTGTTATAGCCGATTGGTTACTGTATTTACCAAATTATCCATTACTGCTTATCAAGAAATTCAATTGTAATTTTCTGAAAAGTAACATGATTCTGTAAATATTTTTTATACTCTTAAAACTTCAAGTCGTTGTAAATTTATTTAACATCTAAACCAAATTAATCCATTCATCTCAAAGGTGAATATTGTTATATCCGTTAGTATATAACTAGTTTATTATTGTTACATCTCTCGTTTTTTATTATAAGTTTCGTCTTCGGTTAATTGATGTGGACTCGGGATAAGATTATCTTAAAGTTAAACTTATTTACGTTGTTTATAACAAGCGATAAATAAGTGTCATGAAGGATAAAGAGTACATAAATTAAAGAGAATGAGTTTCGTTAAAAGTAATCAATTTAAAATAAAATACGGGTCGAGCGATAATACTCGATAATTATGAACTAATATCATACAAAGTACTATATGACTACGGTAGTATAATATATAAAATACATTAAATACAAGTATAACTTAAGTAATTTAAAAAAAATCTTAATTATACGCATTTAATTAATTACCAAATAAAGGAACATTATCTAGTTAACTATTAAAATATAACATAAGATTAATTTTCCTCAAAAAAAAAAGAAAAAGAAAAATGTGGCATGAAGCCACAAACCTACAAAAATGACTAAGTGGTCTATAATCCTAGGTGGCTACCTAAGAGCTAGTATTAGAATTTAATAATGTAAAGTCTTATTACAAGTCGTATCCCATTCCATTGGGACAAAAGAACAAACAGACGTTCTTAATTCAAAAAAAGCAAGAAACATTTCCATTTTCCTAGTTCAAAGCAATTCAAAGAACAGAAGTTAATTCGTTCAAATACTTCAAGGAACAAAAGCTTACTTCCATCCAAATTTTGCGGTACTATAGGAGTACGGTACAATCTTTTCCAAGAATATTATACGGAATTTTTTATACTCCACGTATGTTAAGATTAATCATTCTTTCTTTTAGCATTTTCCCTACTCCATATATGTTAAGATTAATCGTTCTTTGTTTTGGCATGATCCAAGTTGTTTGACTCAAAAGTTATTGAATACATGTTGAGCAAACCAATCAATATAGATGAAGGGGTAAATCGTAGTCGAAGATAATGAACATTAGGACAATCTTTGTAGTTAATCTGAGCAGCGATAATATAAGTTAAGGGGAGAGGGAGAGGATCATAATCTTCGAGAGCTGAAAGATGCATTTTTTGAGAGAGAAGAGAGAGACAATGTTAGAGAGATCTTGTATTATCAATATCATCCAATGCCCCTTACACCCCCCCCCCCCCCCACTTTTATATAGGGAAGGGCCTTTATCTAAAATATTTGAAAGACACAAATAGAGTACGCGCTATCTAAAGGCCGACGTGGTCATGAGGTCGTCCCCTCATTACCTCCGAGCCATCCTTTTAACTTGACTCGTGCATTTAAGATTGGTCGTGGTTACTGGGAGATGTGATCAATCAAATTCGACCCCATACAGTTAGTCCATCCGCTCATCGGGATCGCAACGAGATGCGTCCTCAAGGGGTGGAATCAATGCATTTGTTTTGGGAGAGTTTGACCTTACCAATGGGCTGTGGCGTGATAGGTACGAACCAGTCATCATGACTGTCAGATCACCAAATTGTAATGTCTTTCCCCGTGCGGTGTCAGCGTCCACAAGTGTCATCATTGCGTATATTCTCGGGGCAGAGAACCAATAACTCTGGCGCTTGGTTTCCCGTGCTGGTTCAAATCCTGCCTCTTTGATTCTGGCACCTTGCAACCCTATAAATAGGGGGAGGATTTAACTTGATTCAAACTTTTGATCGTTTGTAGAAGCATTCCCCCCTTCGTTTATATCTTCATCTTCCGGTGTGTTTCCTCCTGATCGAGAATCTCCCTTTTCTTTGTTGTTTATGTGCATAACCCTTTCTCTATCGAAATCATGCCTAAACCTAGCCGAGGCAATGGGAGGATTCCGGCGGCTGCCCCGTTGAACATGCCACCGCCTTCTGATGGTGGAAGGGCGGAAGAAAAAGAGGACATGCCTCCTCTTACCGTCGAGGCGCTGCTACCGCAACATACCTTAGCCTGCATTGAATTCAGTAAGGACTCTCTCGTTCCGGCTTCAGAGCTCACCATGTCATTTCAAAATCACTTGGATGACCTGCAGGTGAAATACAACATACTTGCTCATGTAGAGATGATTCTGGCGGAGGGGGATCATGTGGATCTTCATAGGTCGGGATATTGACTTTTTATGAGTATCCATTTATAATTGGTTACAACCTTCCTCTTTTCCCCATAGTAGAGTAGTTTTGTCGGTTCTACAATATTTGTCTGGCTCAACTTACGGCGTACACCCTGAAGGTGTTTTTGCTACTAACTAAGTACGCGGAGTTGGGCGGATGTGAGGTCATGGTCCATCACCTCCTTCAATTTTTCAGTGCATGTTATTTAAGAGGGACCATGGTGCATCTACGAGGTCGTGGTACCATAGGATTAGTGGTCAAGGCTGACGACCGGGCGAGTCATGGATTTTGGCACAAAAATTTTTTTGTTAAGACCAAGCACCTTGTCTCCAATCCCGCCGGGTTCTCGGAGAGGTAGAATTCGACACGTAAGTATCATAGTTTGTTACCTTCCTTGTTGTTTGTGATCGCTTTGATTCTAACTTTTATATTGTAGTTATGGCTCATCAGCCTCAACCCGTTTCCAATCTTATGATATGGGTTGCCGGCCTGCTACCTTACGCGTAGAAGACCTGCACTTGGCCTGCCTTTATGTAGCATTACGGTCACAAAGTCTCTTTAGGTAGATTCCAGGTTTTGGCCTTACAAATCATGCGACCCCGCTTACTTACCCTTTTTTTTGTTTGGGAGACAAGTCGAGGTGCCTCGAGGAAGAAGAAAACCATCCCCATTTTTGCACGATCCAACGTCATTTTGGACGCTCATGATGTATTGGATGAGTTTGTTCAAGGGGATCTTTCTCCAGCTCCCTTACAGTAGGTTACCTCCATGACTATGGTTATGTGGGAGTCAGAATCGTTGGTGCCGGCTCTGCAATCTGTGGGAGAACCCTCTAACAGTGAAGAGTTGCCAGGAAGAAAGCGAAGGATGCTCGAAAAAGGCAAGGCAGTGGCTACTGAAGCCGATAGAAGTAAGGTACCGCGACCGACGCCCAGGCCTTCGTTCATGGCCGACGCCATTCTTTCTGGAAAGTCAGCTCAACAGGGGGAGGTTCATCGACCAACGTTGAGGGACCTGGTGATGAAGCAGAGAAATCTAACTCCGACATTGCTTAGGGAGACATGGACGAGTTCGTGGGTGGTCTTACCAGACAGCGGATGGCTCCGACCGTCATATTACGATTCTGGCAGCTTACAACTTGCTTTTGAATAGTGAGCAGGCCACTTTAGTGTTCAGGACTTACCCTGTTGTGTGCCGCCTCTGAGAGCGAGGTGCTCAGTACGGTGGGCAATGCGGAGCTATCCCGGAGGGTTTCCGGCATGGCTTTGTAGGTACTCTTTTGTTCCCTTTCTTTTTCCCACATTTTGTTAGATTGATTTGAGGCGTGCTTACTTTTGATTTCTATTTTACCTTTTAGAAACTTGTTTTGGAGGTGGACAGGGGACGCCGTGAACAAAAAGGGACTGCCCTCTTCAAGCAGATGTTGAAACATATCGGAAGTACCGCTCCAAATGTCGAGCGGAAGTCGAATGGGGGCAGTCCCAGTCGGAATGCAGAAGAGCTGAGTTGGAGGAAGAGGATAGCAAGCTGATGAGAACAGTGGCACGCAACAGCGAGTTGGAGGAGATCCTTAGGGTGAAAGATGATGAGCTTTAGTTGAGTCGTAGGGTGGCAGCGGAGAATGCTGACCTGCAATGGAGGGTGGCGTATTTGGTTGTCAAACTTAATGCCAGGGTGGCGGAGATTAATAGGCTTTCTTGGACTTTTTCGTCTCGCCCTTCACCCGATCAGAGTGTAAGTTTTAGTGCGCATGAAATGTGGATTTTTGTGGAGTCTAAGCTCGATGTGTATAGTGAGCTTCATGCTGTGGGTCGGGCGACCGAGGAAGAGGTCTCGACACGGAGGAACGAGGCTCGCACTGCTCGTGAAGCTTGTTGTTATTACTCTGACTCTCCTCATGGGGAGGGGCCTGCTTCCGAAGATGTTAACCACCTTGACTCCACTTCCTGGTATAATGACGCTTACCACTCGGAGTGTGACGGGCAGTTATGAACTTGTAATGTAGATTTTGGCTCGTATAGTATGTTGGGACTCGTCCGCGGGGACAAATATACAAATATATTTTTGTTGTAATATAATTTTTACTTTTGCAGCTTTGTCCATTTATCGTAATGTTTAGCCTCCGTAGAGGTTGTTTTTGTCGTTCGTTAAACGGTCGTGATGTGGTTCGAACGAGGTCAAACTGGTGTCGATGGCCTTATCGATTAGG